>JAVCKT010097336.1:0-11822 GCA_032273925.1 Rhynchotus rufescens | reverse complement strand
ATGTCAGCGCGCTGCCCCCTGCCCGCCCTGCCCTCTCCGAAGGTAATCAACTTGGCAGAGCGTTCGGGCCCTGCAGCTCCGCGGTGCTCGCGCGGGCGCTCGCTCCGCACCCCTGCGGCGCGCGCAGCCCCGCGCACAGAGGTCGATGCACGAAGGGCCCGGGCAGAAACACGAAGCCGCGACGGGAATTCGGTTACATGGTTCATCACTCCTAATGTCCCCAGCGACAGCGCTGCAGCGAGGCGGCCGTCGGGAGCAAAGAGGGAAAATGAGGCGCTCGCGGAGGGGCTGCGCCACGTCCCGCCTCGGCACAGAGCTGCAATCCAGACCCCTCTCCCACGGCCTTGCTCCTCAGCGCGTGGCCCTGCCGGTCCCTCCGGCCACGGTCAGGGTCACCAGAGCAAGGCCAGCACGCGGCAGGACAGAGCTGCTGCACCGGCAATGAGAGGTTGTCCGAGGGGCACGGAGGTCTCCAGCATCGCGACGGGGGGGATGTTGGCCACGAGAGAAGGTGATTCTCACAGCACGGCACTTGTGTCCCGAGCACGGCAGAGGAACGAGCATCAGTTGCTGCAGGGACCAATTTTTCCTTTCTCCTCAGCAAGACATTGCCTTGGACCTTGCTGTCGGGCATTGCCCCTCTCCCAAGTCTCCTCTGGCTCCATCTCCCAATGCCCAGTTCAACATCTCACCAGGTGTTTCACAAATACTGCAACACCCTGCAAGAGATCACAGCTGTGTGCCAGCCCCAGCAAAGAGAGGCCTTGACAACTGCAGCAACCACTTCTAGGAGGTGACCACAAAATGGCCCTCCTTCCAGCTGTGCAGAGTTAAACCTAGTCTTCCCACTTGGGCTTGTCCATATGTCCCTTACCCTCCCAACAGCAGCTTATTGGAAATGAAGCACCCAAGCTGAGCTCCATCCATGATGCTCCGCAATGATCCTGCTGAAGCCACACAAGTGCTGCCCATGAGGTCGTTCTCCCTGGAATCTCCATGTCCAAGCAGCACAGGATTTCTGCAGGAGCATTGACTCAGCTCACACCAAGGGTGCCCAGGGTAGGACTGTCCTTCTGCACCAACCACCTCTGCCCACGCACCCTGCAACTGGCTTTTCTGCAAGGTGGAACTCATCCCGACAAGGGTTTGGGTGATGTTAGGGGTGTCCAGGCGATGCCAACAGCAGGTCAGCCCCGTGCAGCCTGCGCTGGAGGAGATGAGCCAAGGTGGGTAGATGCAGGATGCTCGGGGAGAAAAACCCGGGAGGCAAGCAGCAAGGGAGGCGCTGGGTCCTGCAGGACCTGGTGCCCACGCTGCGGGTCTCCCAGCGCTGCGCGTCCCGCTCTCGCTGCCCGACGCGGCGCTCCACAGGATGGCAGCACGCGCTCGCAGAGGACAACCCGCCCTCCCTCCGTGCTGCCCCGAGGCCGCCGAGCCAAAACCCACGTGGACCTCCCGCCACAGGACGCATCTCCTGCAGGATCCCCTCTGCTCCCTGCAGCAGCCAGGACCTCAGCTGAGTTCTCCTCCACGGCCACGAGATCCCCAATGCTCCTCACAGTGCTCAAGTGACTACAGTGTTCAAGTGACTCCCACACGAGGCAGGAACCCCTCAATTAGCTGAGCTGCCCCTCGCCTCCTTCCTTCCACCCTCTGTCAACGTCCCATTGGAAAGGCTTCCTCTGAACTCCAAGGTGAGGTCCCACTGAAGAGAAGTCTACAGCAAAACTGAGCTGCTCAGCAAACACTGCCCCTGTGTAAGCGCAGCACAGGTCCACAGCACCTCCCTGCTACGTTGCTGCTGGACACATGCAGAGAGCAACTGAAGCTCTGCTCTGGCTGCCCTCCCCGGGACTCCCATCTCCAGCTGCGGGCAGACACCGTAGCCAGACCATGGGTGCCCACCAGCAGCGTGCTGGGACGCTCAGGAATTTAGAACATGAGTTTGATATCAGGGAGTTGATGCAGTTTGTCAACTTTAATGGGTCCTTTATGTTTTAGAAGGAAACGAAAGTTCAGATGACTAAAGGTCATGTGCAGGAAGGCATCCCACTTCTGGGATTTACATTCCCTCTCTGTAGATGCCCGCTGCCCTTCACAGTTCCCACACACCATGCAAACGTTAACGGGTTCACACATGGCATTTATGCTGCAGGTAATCAGTTACTATCTTGACTTTCCAAATGAAGAACAAAGAAGAAATATCCCCTACCCAAGCGTTCCAACCAAATCCATAGCAAAGCTTCAACAATAATTTGCCAAGTCCAGAGTCTTAACCAGTTAAATTTCACAGTTCACAAAGGAGAATATTCCCTCTTTCCTTCAGTTTATGGCTGCCTCTTTGGGCAGTGCAGTGCTTGAGATGTGCAGTTTGGTGCCATTCACCAACCCCGAAACAATGGAAAAGGACAAGATGAGGACAAAATGACTTCTCATTGCTTTCCTGGTTTTGTTCCTTTGAGTCTGGTCCTAGGCCTTGGTTAGGCAAATGCCTAACAAAACCAGGGACATAAGCCATGAAAAAGACCATTTACCAGAACTGAAGTGTTGCAAAACTACGAGAATCCCATACCCCTTATTTGCAAATGAGTCTGAAATAACAAGGAAACGTTCTCATTACAAGGCAAGGCACCAAAAAAAGGAGTCGCTTGTGACGACTGGGGTGACACCGACGGTGTTGGTGATGAGGTTAGCCTGACTTCCAGCAGGGAAGCGTGGCAGGAACGAGGAGCAGGGTCCCCGGTCCTTCATGCAGCAGCAAGAGGGTTTGGAGCCGCGCTCCGAGTGACCAGGCAGTCCCTGCAGGGACTAGGGCAGCTTGATCTTAGGCACAGAGAGCAGCACTGCTTAAAAAACTCCTTAGGTTTCCCATTACAAAACAGCTTTTGGGTCCTCATTTTTTGCCAATGGACAAGTGGACAATTAAACCAATTAAGCTGTTTCCCAGAATCAAGCTAGATAAAAACATATTGTTTCAGTCAAGTTAAATATTCCTATGACCTTGGAAACAACAAAACTAAGTACGCAAACTCTAGGGAGTCGCTCTGCTCCTCCCCAAATAGCTACAGGGAACTCTCTCCACGGCCAGCTCTGGGAAGTGATGGGAATGAGGTCATGCACGGGAACAGGGAACGGACGGCTCAGCTACCTTGGTGATGGGCACCTTGGAACGGACACATGGAGAGGCAGCGGCTCTCGCCCTCGAGGGCCCCACGTGCCTTTTGTCTCCACAGGCCGACAACCGAGAGCCAAATCACCACGTTGGAACTCCTACTTGATCCCAGCACGTCCTGGTCCCGCGCAAGAGCTCTGGGAAAGGACGGGCGAGGAGCCTGGGGGTGAAGCCGCCCTGCTCTGCCACGGCCATCCAGTTGCACCAAGGTCAACAGCATCACCCAGCTCCGACCACAAACTACCCAAAACTCCTCAGAGCAACCCAAACGTTGCTTGGCATAGAGCCGTGCTGTGAAACCACCTGCGTGTGGCCACCTGTCCCGTCCCCGCCAGCTCCTCCTCGCCCAGGGACACGAGCGCCCCTAGCACAGGGGCACGAGCCCCACGCACCCTGCACGTCAGGACCATCAGTGTAGACCAGGGCAGCAGCACCAGGCAAGTCCGTGGAGGCAGAGCACAGCTCAGCTTCACAGCAGCCTCCCCTTTCATTTAACTTATATCTCTGTTACACTAAAGGTCTCTCTCAACTTTAACACGCTCTTGTTTAAACCTGGGTTTCGAGTATATGACTTATGCTAAGGTCTGTACTTATAAGCTTTTACAAAAAGGTACCAGTTAAATGATCTTTATGCAAATAGCCTTAGAGGCTGCTTTTTCTGAACAATGTTCAGAATCAGAAACAAAACACATTTCGCTTTTCAAATCAGCTTAAATGACTATAAATAATTCACAACAGCGTCCCATGGCGGGGTTGCTGAAGGAAATGATGGTATTCATGTTTTTCCATGCTGGTTTTTTCAGATAATGCATCATGGAAAAACTTTCAGTGCGATTGTTTTTCGCTGCATTTTAGGCAGAAACCCAGGGCGTGTATTCTGCTCGGTACTGGGATGGATTCGCTCGCGGCTGAAAGGAGATCTGAGAGCTGAGAAGTCAGGAGCTCGCTTTTCTCACCCCATCTATGAATAAAACCCTGGTGGGAAGGACTGGTTTCTCATCATTCCAAAAACTTGGAGGATTTAAGGCCAGGTTTCCAAACATATTAAGGTGACTAGACCCAAGAGAGCAGAGAGCAAATGTCGGACTCCTATGGAAATAAGTGGGGTCAAGTTGACACCTCAACTGCTTGGGCCATTTTAAAACCCCACTAGATACCTCCTTATTTTTCTGGCATCTAAATACCTAAATATCTCTGAGAATTGGTGATGAGAATCACTAGCAGAGACTAAATCTTCCTTTTTCAAAAGAACAGTCAGCTTTAAATACAGAAGATAGATACTGATAAATTACTTTTCTTCTTCTGTATCCAGTGTATTTAAGGAATATTTATTTACATGATAAAGACACAATTTAAAATGTTGTTTTGCTTTGATTTTAATTGAATTTCAGCTTCCATTCAAATGCAGTTTGATACAAATCAAAATAATATAAAATAATTGTATGCTCATAAAAATATCACATCCCCTTTTCTATATGCAAAAATTAAAACTTAAATGTATTTGTATAAAGCCATGCAACCGCTTAAATAAACATCCATAATGCATCGTCCCACGAGCAAAAGCACCGCGGCTGGCGCAGAGCGCCGGGCGATTTGCAGATCCATGTGTCTGAGTGGCGCTAGTGCCCGTGGAGGAGCAGGCTCCTCTGGGAAGGAAAGCAAGGCAGCAACTCAGGCAAATATCATTAAAGACTGAATTCGACTCGCCCAGAAGCTTTAAACCGCTGCTTGAGCCTCCTGTTCCCCCTGCTCCTTCCCCACCAGTGCCACGCACGGGCCCCGGCGAGCTCGCCGGTGCCACGAGCCCAGCACCACCGACATCCCCAGCAGCTCCTCGGAAGCCTCCCGAGCAGAAATCCTCCACTGTTCCCAGAGGGCGAGGTGCCGGAGTCCAGGGAGAACGGACAGGAACCCAAGCCCGGGTCTACCCTTATCCCACGGGGGCTCCCCACAGCTCTCCTGCAAACGCAGCGCCCCTGCCCAGCCGAGCTCCAGCCCAGCTCCTGCTTCGCTGCCAGGAACGCGCAGAGTCGGCAGAGGGCTGCGAAGCGCCTCGGAGTCGTGCCTGCAAAGTGGGAGCGGGGTTAACAGTCAGGAATGTTGCTGGGAAGGAGCAGAGCTGCTCCCAGCTGGCAGCCATTGTCTCGAGTCCCTTATCCCCATTAGTGAGAACTGCAAGGAAAATCAACAGCCTCTGGGAAGAAAAGACCATGGAGAGGAAACGGGTTTGAGGGAACAAGCTTTTTTCTCTTGAATTGAAATGAAAGAAAATAAATGAGATATTCTTCTCGCAGATAAATCATTCTAACTGTTACTTGCTATTCATGGCTGGGTGCAGAGAAGCCACCGCAGAGCCTGTGCGAGGAGGGGGGACACGGTGGCCCTGCCATGCCAAGAACGCTCCCACGCGTCCCCCAGAGCCACCCTTGGCTGCGATAACGTCAGCATCGAGGAAAGACTCGTCCCTTCTCAGGGCCCGGCCTGCCCCAAGCACCAGCCTAACCTAGGCAAAGCCTAGGAGCAGGGCCGGCACCGCTGGGACGCGGTCACTGGAAGAGGCTTCTGGAGAAGCCTCATCTCCCTCCACACCAGCACCAGATGGATCTCAGCAAACAGCCCCATCGTCAGTTCCCAGTTAGGTGTCACATAACCCATTTCAGGGCATGCAAGAAGGTCCAAACGCTGCCCTGCTGCTTCTCTGCGCTCCACCTGTGGCCCTTCAGACAGGAACAAAGCAAGCAAGACCTGGTGTGGTGAGCAGGGAGGCTCCTTTGATGCCTCTTCTACTAATAGAAGCTTCCCATAACATATATAAAATGTGGGTCCAAAGACTTTGGAAAAAAAACTATTGAAAGAGAAAATTAAGAGAAAAGCCACCCTGAGCATGGCAGCTAGGCATGAACCACAGCAGCTTGACGGCCATGGGGACCCTGCCCGGCCACCACGGGCACCCTGTCCATGCCTGGGCTAACACAGGAGGCCAATTACCCGGGATAACTGTCCCTGCAGGGAGCTGCTGGCAATGAAAGCTGCCTGCAAGGCGTCCCCAGTGCTGTCCCTCCCAGGCTGCAACCTCCTGCATGGTCGTTGATCATCTTTGATGATCTTCAAGCAGAGTTAATGCTCCCCCTTCCCAGCGCGGCGCTGGAACCGACACGAACACCTGCAGAGAGGGTGACACGGGCACCACGGAGAGGGCGACATCGGCACCACCGCTAACGTGCTACGAGTGTTGCCTACCGATCAGGACCAGATTTCAGTACTACCCAAGCTGGGTTCAGGTTGGCTATATCTCAAGAGTTCTGGTAGCACAATGTCCTCGCTGGATATTTTGGAAAATGTCAAGGCTTTTCTGTCCATTTTGAAGCGAAACAGAACTGTTCTTTTCTAACAGATGCCTCTGTGCACTCCCATTTGAAATGGCCTGCTGCAATCCATTGGGAAAGACCTCGAGGAACCAGGTGCCCAGGGCTGGTGGGGAGGGACGCTGGCTGACAGTTTTACCCAGGCTCTTTGTCAGTGCTGCCAACCTGGGAACTCACTCCGCAGAGCAAGCCCGCCAGCACTAAAGATGGGAGCTAACTTTGATTTTCCTTAAACGTCAGGTATGAATCGCGTTTCAACATCATTACCCTGGCAAAAGATTAAAGTAAGACATATATACTGCTGCTAAAAGCCACACACCATAAACTCTTGAGTAGTTTTGTGCACTCTTCCTATCCAAACCAGCCCATCAGCCACAGACCCAAGATTTCACATTACCGCTCTCTTGCAGTCCCATGCCCATAGCTGTCCCCCCACGTCACTTAGGAACGGTGCATCCAGGAGCAAACACCATTTCACAGCCCAGGAGCTCAAGCATCACCACAGAAAACGGGGCCTCTATCCTGCTGCAGCGACCCGAGCGCCCGGTGCAGCCTGCACCGGCCCGGAGGAGCCCGCTCAGGCTCTGCTCTCCTGCACCGGCGCCCTTCGCGTGCGAAAGGAAACGGGAGTTGAGTCAACCTGGACACACAAGCTGCAGGGAGCAGCCCTGGGGCGGGCTGAGCTCTTCTGACCCACAGGCTGATCTTCAAGGACCAGTGTCACAGCAAGGCAGGAGAACGGCCAGCCCAAGGACACACACATCAGCATCCCTGGGCAAGGCAAGAGGGGAGCAGCAGCACAGGGTCTCACAGAGATACCAAATCTTAGCAGCAAAGGCATGCCAAAAATTAAAAACAAACAAAAAAAACTTCATGTTCTTTCTAAGTGGATCTTGAGGTTGAGGCACAGAGATTAAGTAAATATTAAACAAAGTGCATTAATAATTACCTCACACTTTCAGGAAAGGTCCTCAGATGCTACCACTTGGATCTCCCCATCACACCCAGTCCTTCCTGTAGGACACCCGGTCCCTACACAGCAAAGCTCACAAGAACGTGATTCACACGTCCTGCCATAAGGAAGACACAGGGAGCTTCCCAGATTTTCTGCCTAAATGTCCTTAAGCCACGAGACAAAATCTGCACAAGTGATATCCGAAGCCTAACAACAGCTTGTCTCTTGTTCCTGCAGCTCTGCGAAAGGAAGACTAGGAACCCCCTTCTCCCCTGAAGGGCTGCACCCGGTGGGAGGTGCACCTGGTGGGACAAGCCCGTTGGGAGGACACTTCTTTCCCTTCTGCTCCTCACCTGTGGCTCCCTCTAGCTCACCTGTTGCTGTTTCACACCTGAACAGAAAACCTGCTGCCCTCCCCTGCCTCTCTGTTGAGGAGCGCAGGTGGCCAAAAGAAAAGACCCCTCCACAGCACCCTGCAGACCCGTGTTCCTGTAGCGTGTGACAAGGAGCTGAGCAGGGAGCCCTGGAAATCGCCTCTAAAACTCCATTCTTCCCAAACAAGGCCCAAAGCGCCTCTGCACTCTCTCCCACAGTGCAGGACCTTCTAAGCACGGGCCGCCCACCGGGGCAAGGAGCTGGTGTGCGAGGCGGAGGCGGCGCTGCGGGACGGACGTGCTCCTCAATGCGCCCCATTGTGCTCGCTAATAAAGCACCTCTTCACTGCCCCGCCACGTGCTGCTCCTCCTCCTCCTCCCCAGCAGCCGGGAAGCCGCCCTGAGCCCGGCCTAACGGCACGCTCAGCACTGGAACTGCAGCCTGGGAGGACCTCAGCTGCTCAACCAGCTGCTCAACCTCAGCCCGGGCAGCTCCGTGGCCTCCTCCGCGGCCACGGGAAGGCTGAGACGCACCGAGACCTGGCCTGCTCTCTGGGATGGACCACGTCTCGTTGGGACGGACCCTCTGTGCTCGACGTGCTGCCCCTGCCTCACGTCCTTGGGCTCAGCTCCAGCCTTACCTTGGTATGCAGCTTGGCAAACTGCTTGTCGTCCAGCAAGCTCTGGGTGTAGACGCGCCTCTTGTACCGGAACTGCAAGAGGGAAGAAGGGCAGAGACGTGAGCAGGGCAAACCCTCGTCACCATCAACCCCCGGGCTGCTGCAGGGCAGGGTGTCCTGTCTCCAGTCTCTGTACACCTGGGAACGACCACAGACCCAACACCAGCCCTTTCGTGATCTCTTCTGTTAGTTGTTCCTCACAAAAGAGTTCTGACCAATCTTTCACATGAACCTGGCTGCTCAAAAGGTGTGCAGCTCGTTCTGCTTGTTCTGCTTCTTTCCGATAAATTAGGGATCTCTCTAATAGCAATTTTTTTTTCCCCAGGAAAGTTTTTACACAAGTAGTCTAAACCTTTCTCTAAGCAGTTTGAACTCTAAAAACCTTATGGATGGATCTTTTTTGAGACCATTTCTGCTTCTCTTTTCTATGCCATTCCTCTTTTCAATTTCCTTTCAGCTGCATTGACTTTTCCCCCAACACTGATCCAGTAAGAGCCTCTTGCTCCCCAGCCCCTCCTGAAACGAACCCAGCACTTGCCAGTGCATGCACCGAAGGACTGCAAGATGCTGCGTCCTGCCACCGCATCACAGAGGGATTCGCTTGGGCTTGCTTGACCAACACACTGGGAACATTTTCAACTGGTCACCTGCCTTTCTTACCAAGTTATGAAGAATCAATGTGATATACAATAAATAGCCATGTCAAGTCTGCATTTAGATATCAAATATGGACAGTATGCTAAATCCTACAAAAATAAAACATCAAATCCTATATGAGGAACACTGGGGAATTTGCTACCTCATAAATTTATTTGTAAGCATTCCTAATGCTGCTCCAAATGTTTCTGTGTATATTAAATGTTTGCTTGCTAGGAAATTGTGTATTCCTCTCTTTCCAAATTAGGCAGGATTGGTTATAACAACTGTGTTCATGTTTGTGTTTATAAGAACATGCACAGTTTAACTGTTTAATGCTTCCTAACTGTTTGTAGCTTCCTAAACAGGCTCTGTGGATGGAATACAGCAATGAGATCCCCAGACACAGAGGTTCTCAGGCAGGTACCTGAAGTCCCACTATAGTCAATGGGGATCTCTGCAGCAACAGTCAACAGAGCCTCTTCACCCCAAAATAGACATTGACGTTTGACTGACAGAATCCTAGCTGAAGACAAAGCCTAGAGTGTATGCTGGCAAAGAGTTAATTCTGTTAATTTAATTAATTTCTGCTCCAGAAAATTTAGTTACTTTTGGTAGCAGAAATCAAAATGGAATGAAACCTAATATTTATCCTGCGTGTTGATCACACAAATGAGGTCCATATAGGAAGAGTCACTTGGTGTCAAAGCACTCAGTTGTGTAATGGCCTCTACATTAACTGCAAAATAAGTAAAATATTAAATTCAAGTCCCTTGACCACTTATTCAAATGCCTCTTTAGGATTTTCACTCTGTACCTATGATAGTGGCTTTCCATCTTTAATCTCAACTTCCTATGACAGTTATGACTGGAAAAAAAGGAATTTTGATCAAGGGTCACACGACGGGGAAGCCGCTTGGCAGGGCTATGGCAGCTGCTGTGGTGCTCTCTACCAGACCACCGAACTGGAGCTCAGAGCCCCGGCCTCAGCGTCCCCTCGGGGAATTCCTTGTGGGCAAACACAGACACCCACCCCAACCTCGGCGCTCCCGCTTTGGGAGGAGAAATGTTAAAACAGGGAGTCTGGTGGAAACCGCAACGGCAGGGAGTGAGCCCTGGCCATGCCTGTGTGTACAAACACGTGTGTGTGTGTACATTTGTTTATATACTCCAATACGCGTGGCTATACGTGTGTATAAGCAGCAAGAGAAGCAGGCGGCTACCTCCAGGTAGGGGACGGGGGTGTCGGGGTTCAGGGGGTACTCGCGCAGCAGCCGCTCCTCGTCCAGGAACTTGCCGGCCCGGCCGTTGAAGGCCGGCTGGAAGAGCCCATAGTTGAGCACGTCCTTGAGGCTGTGGTTCAGGATGCAGAGGATGCGCTGCTTGGAAACCCATACGGGCACGTCCGGGTTCAGCCGCAGACACTTCTGGGGAGAGCAGGAGAGGGCGATTAGAGCTGAGGGTCACCGGGGCCCCGTAAACCAGAACCTTGTCCAGGAACAATTCCAGCAATAACAAGGGGAAGGACTGGACACTGGGAAGACGGGAAAGCCACAATCTTTTCCATGTCAGCTGACCAGTGGAGGAAAATAAAACAAGATTACTACAATTAGTCAAGGGTAAGCCTTAGCATATTCCCCTCTAACCATTCTGTGTGGCTCAGGGCAGACTTGAACCTATATTGTATAAAGTCCCACAAAATACGGGCAGTCCTGAAGAGTACTGCATGGCAATACTAGCAGTATTGACCATTAATACCAATGAAAGAGCAGCATGTCATTTAAATATAATAGCAATAGCCCATTTAAACACTCTCTCACAGGTGTCAGGAGTCTCTTGGACACCACGGAAGGTTTTCACAGGGATGCAGATAAACAAGCTGCAAAGCCAAGTCACTGCAACCCCTGTCAGGAGCACAGGGAATCCAGCAGCCCTCCAGGCACCTGGAGGAGAGACCCCAGAGAGGAAAACTTCATTGGAGCGCTAAAACTCACGCTACTAAATCCATCCTGTGAAATGCAGCGAGCTCCCGTGCACTGCGAGCAGCTCCTGCGCACTGCGAGCAGCTCCTGTGCACTGCAAGCAGCTCCTGAGCACTGCGAGCAGCTCCAGTCGCTCTTTTTTTCTCCCTCTGGGCACTTTTCGGGGGGAAGAGGCCAGCACTTGTTTGTGCTCCAGCCCTTCATTCCACCCGATGCCTCTGCTTCTCACTCAACATTCCTCATTTTGTGCTGGCCAACAAAGCGAGCGCCGTCCCCTCCTCGCCGCTTCCCACCTCTCCCCAGGCGCCAGAGCTCCTGCAGGTGCAGAGCTCCCCCACTCCTCAGATCTATCCCACCCGCTCCTGCCCATCCCCGGATCTATCCCACCTGCTCCTGCCATCCTCAGATCTATCCCACCCGCTCCTGCCATCCTGGGATCTCTCCCACCCGCCCTTGCCATCCTCGGATCTATCCAACCGCCCTTGCCATCCCCCAGTTCCTGCCCATCCCCGGATCTATCCCACCCGCCCCTGCCATCCTCAGATCTATTCTACCCGCTCCTGCCCATCCTTGGATCTATCCCACCCACTCCTGTCCATCCCCAGATCTATCCCACCCGTTCCTGCCCATCCTTGGATCTATCCCACCCACTCCTGCC
>JAVCKT010097335.1:0-11823 GCA_032273925.1 Rhynchotus rufescens | reverse complement strand
GAGGGGTATGGTGCCGTGGAAGCAGCCCTGCGTTTGCTGCAGCAGTTCTACCTGTATCTGTTTATGTTCCTTGCCTGGCTCACGGAAGCTGAAACGACTGCAAATGTCCTGCAGGACGCGACGCACAAGGAGAAGGTGCTGGAGGAGGCCAAGGCAGTGCGAGAACTCATGAAACAGTGGCAGGTAAGTGCTTCAGTGCAGACACCCGGCAGATGTCTGATCTGTTACAGATTAGACACAAATGTCACCTGACACAAAACAATGGGGTTTTTTAAAGTGTGCAGCTACTCATCTTAACAAAACTGAAGTTATTTGGAAAATGAGAACTGATTCTCCTACTAAGCTTTAAGAGTTGCTTTGGAAATTGCTGCAGTTTTAAGGTGTGACCTAGGATGATTCTGTCTGATGTCCTTCAGGATGTTTATTTGAAAAGTAATCTTGAAACATAATGTTAAAAACATACACAAATAAAAAGTTGCTGAAATGGGCATTTAGATTTTTTTTCTCTCTTTCAAAAAATGAGTTATTCTGCCAAGCCGCATTCCTGAATTGACACAAATGAGAGTTAAGCAAGCATTTCTGATATTTATAGAAGGTATATAAATGGTCTGTGGTTTATTTTCTGTACCCTAACTGAATTAGTCGTCCTCCATTAGTTTCAAATACCTAAGTTAATCTAGTGTTTGACTGATTTTTGTCAGCATGCTCTGTTGCGATAATAAAAAGAGATAATGATTAAATTTTTCACTGTTAATGGGCAGACAACTTTCAGACTATTATTTTCCCGTAGAAGCCAAAAAAGTTAAAAGAGAGAATACTGATTTTTTGTGTCCTAGTGAATCTTGAGGGGAAAAAAATAGCCATTCGTGGAGATGGTTCTGTGGAGATAGTTGGGTTGTCATTGTGCGGCCTTCATTGCAAGTGTTAGGAGAGGAAGGATCACATGCCTATGTGTTTTCTTAAATTTCTTAAATATGATCTGGGAATAATAAGGCAGAGCCCTCTTGTCCTAGATTTCTTCATAATACCTGACTTGTTTTGCTGAGGGTAAATTAAAAAGCACAAATATAAGGTGCCAAATGATCTGTTCCTTAATTATGATAGTGTGAAAAATCATAATGAAGGAAATGAAGCTGGGTGGAAGTAGTGCCTTCTTTTTGCACTGTTATATTCTTCCATGTTTTCAACTATATGAATGAAATGTTGCTAAATTCCATTATACTATACCTGTGTATTCAGTAAATATGCATTATACTATTACCCTGTGTTCTGTAAAAGTAAAATTTGAATCACATCTTTGAATCACTTAGCAAATAGGTTAAATTATCTTATAAGACTAATTTGATTTTATACTAATCTACCTTAAGGTTCTCCATGTTTCTGTCTTCATTTGGCATTATCCTGTAGAGCAGTTTTGATTGGAAAATAGTTGTCTGTAAAGAAGTTAATATGCAATATAGGCCATCTTTTTCTATTCTCAATATGAGATTTGGAGAGTAATGTCATTTAAACACTTGAATTGTCTGGTGTTTGAAGAAGCTTATGCTTTTTGCTGTGACCATTGAAAAATGGCTTGTTTCACAAAATAGAGATTTGTAAAAATTTATATTTAATCCTTCCTTCTTATATGGAATTGAACTTTATAGACCTGGCCCTCCTTTCAGTGTTCTCTTTTCTTAAAAAAAAAACACCTCTGTGTAAGAAACATCCACAGCTGGAAACAAAAGGAAGAAATAACTGATAGAAATAACTCCTCCCCCACAATAAATACAGAAGACTCTGCTGGGTGAACGGGTGTTTTGAACAGTGTTTTTTCTTTTAAAGCTTTCTTTGCTGTAAGATTGAGTGATAAGATTAAATTGTCAATTCTTCTTTCCAAGTTTTTGCTATTTAAATATGAAGCCTTCCAGCGTGCAAAGGGCAGGGGCTCTAACAGGGTCTTGATTTGCTTCGTGTTCGAGAAGCAGCCGTTCTGCTCACTGACCTTGGCAGTATGAGAGCAGGGATTCTGCCACGTTAATGCCGGCAACGTTGGGGTGCAGAGGCCAAACAGCAGCGCTGCGGTTGTCATTAGCTCCCCAAGTGTTCATACCTACCTGTCCACCACAGGAATTTCAGGCATTTGGTTAGAGACAGTGAGTTAAAGGAGAAATATGTTGATCTTGTTTTGTTTGTTTATTTTTTCATTTGTTCCTGCCTGCTGATCTACCCCTATTTAGATAGATAGACCAGGGTTTCTTCCTAGACCATCTGTATATATTGACACTGCTTGTGTCAAAATCTGTACAGCATTTATAAGCCACCAGAAGAAATCTTGTAATTCATGAGCACAAGTGGGTTCTCAAATGCCCTTCTCCTGATGGAGTCTGATGGATGCCAGATCTGGCAGTTAGTGGAATTGCTATTTTTCTTGCTCAAGGAGAGGGAAAGTTTGTTTTTTCTGCTGGAATGAGGAAAATTCTGTTTAAGCAAACAGAATGCTGTTTTGTTTAAAAATCATAGTTGGGAAAGCCCTTTTTAAGGCATTTTAGGAACTAGTAAACAGACTGCTCAACATTTGAATCTTCTTCCACTGCATTAAATTGTCACTGACTTGAAACATAGCAATTAACTGCACTTAATTTAAAAAGATGTAGGTTTTTACCTGCATGTACTCTTTGTAATTGGAGCATTCTTTTTAGTCAGGTCTCTTATTAGAACAGGGGCTTCAGCAGCAGTGAATGCTGGCAGTTCAGGAAAGCCTATTGCCATGACCTGACCCAAGCAAATGTGTTCGTTTACTCAGTAATACTCTGTGCTACCATGGGTGAGGAAGCTGTTGTGACCACAGCTTTTTCTGACAACTTAGCATTAATTTCAAGTGACAAACGCTGTTTTTCCAGCAATTCCCCGCGAGTGGAGGAATGCATGATGTGGAGGAGGGAGCACAAACTTCCATAAAGTTCTTTTCCTCTGCTAATACCTGCTATTTTTTCTGGTGAGTGAGTTTTATACAAAGCGAATAGACACCACCAGTAACAGTCAGCTGGAAGCAAAGCGTGGGAGTGAATTAATGGGGACTAGCTGTGAATGTGGTATCAAGTCAGACGTATCCACGATCCTTCTCTCACACCGAGACCAGCTGTCACAGGAAAGGCCCATCCGTTTGGATAAGCTCCCTTACAAGAACTACTGCATCCAAACTGCCTTTGGGGCAGGATGCCTCCTGAAAACAAGCCTGGTGTTAGTCTGGAAGGGGGCTTGGTGGTTTGCTGGGCTGAAGTCATGCCATTCTCCACCATCCCTACACTTTATCAGAGTAGGCATCCAGATTCCAGGACCTGGATGTGTGCCTGGATTGTTTAATTCCCCATGGATACTGGCTGGAAGCAGGACAAGCTTTTGCATCATTATTCATCCTGGTAACTGTTCTACAGTACACCAAGTAAAATACACTCTGATTCTTTCCATATGAAACTTTTCCTTAAGAAATAGTAACAATAAAAATCTTGGAATGACATGAGGAAATGATTGAAAAGCCAGTTTGTGTGAGGAGTACTCTGCTAAGAAACTGAGGAAAATGCATGTGACTTCTTAAATAAGATGGACAATATTTGCATCAGTTATAACAGTACTTTCTATCACGGGTCTTCATTTTAAAAGCTCTTCCCTCACGAACAGATCTATTTCCCTGGTAGTGGTGCAAATATTGCCAACTTGTATTGCTGCAAAACTAGATGACAGAGGATTTTTAAGGACCTTACAACTTAAAGTAAAATTTTATCAATAAAACAATTTCATTCATGTCAGCTGACTGGTTAGAAAAGAGTATGGCTTTTCATTTATTCCTTAGTTATTATTGCTGCATTGATTCTTCCAGTCTTTATTCTTTGCTTGTTAAGAGTTCATGTTCATACTTCACTTTAATACATTAGTAAGGAAGGAAGGAGAAAAGAAGAAAATTAAGGAGAGAAAAAAGGTCTGTTTTTGCACAGTTTATACGTACAGAAGAGATTCAGACTCCCTGACAGCTCAGGAATATGCCTGTAGCTACTTGGCTGTGGAAAGGGGCTCTTGCTCACTAACCCCCAGAGCATCACCCCAGCACCCCTGGCCGGCAATGAACCTTTCCCGTTCTGGATTGCAGGCCAGAAATGCCAACATACCAGGCAGTGACTTGTACTCCAAAAAACTTGTTGTGTGATTTGTACGTATATTCAAACAGACGCATTCAAGTGCAGTCAATATCTTTAATATGTTTTTAAACATCCTAACTATGTAATGTAACCACCTGTACTCCAGATCTTTTGCGTAGGGGCTTTTCAGCCACACACCAGTCCAATTGCTTCATAAGAATCAGGGACTAGGGTATCTACACAGAGAAGCCAGATTTCAGGGAAAACTATCCTGGTTTTTATTAGACATTTATACGGAAGCTGGAAATTTTTATTTTAAAGAGTTGTGTTATCGTGTAGGAGGAAAAAAAAAAAAGGAAAAATTATGGAAAATTTATACCCTTAATTGTAAGCTATTAAACTGAATCCACAAAGTCATTAATTAGAAATTTCATGTATAAATTTCCTGCCCTAGGCGAAGTAGATGAGACTAACCAACAGAAGCCAATACAGACCAATATCGTGAGACATTGTTCATATTTATTACATGCCAAAGCACTGGGACAGTAAAATAAAACAGCAGTGATGTGGGTATTGTGTGCAGTGCTGTAAGTGACTTGCACTAGCAGACTCATTCATAAGCAGTTTTGAGGAGCAAATAGATTGTTTGCCATCATCATCCAAGTAGGTGGCCACCTCCAGTGGTTGTGAGAAGATGTTAAAGGACCAGAAAATGACAGAATTTTGGACAATACCTGATTGTATTTCTTTATTTAGAAGATAATTAATGTGTCAAGTTAGCAAAGTGAGCGGAGTAAAAGGGGAAGCAAAGAAACTGCAACTACTTGCTCGTATTAATAATAAGGATGTTGTATGTGCAAGCAGAAGTGGGCATGAAATGAGACTAGAAAAGATCAGATGAGGATTTTAAGAGCAAGGACTTTCATTTTTTGTGAAGATAATTTATTGAATATGAAAAAGAACTAGGAAACCTGAAACCTCATTTATGTTAAAGGAGAATTAAATAATGAAAAAGAAGGATTTGCTTCAAAACAGCAAAATCAGTATTATCCTGATCATCACTGCAGAAGGAGTTGTAGGGCAGAGCTTTTTGCAGTTTCACTAGTGGTTGTGCCACTGGAGATGTTTCTGTAGACAGGTATCCATATCTGAGTCTGCCTGGGCAAGGAGAGCTTCCTAGCGAGTGCCCTTCCTAGCAAGTCTTGCCCCAGCCTAGGGAAGGCTCTCATACTTTCTACCAGAATTACTGTTTTCAGGTTAATTTATCTTCTGCTTTAAATCTCTCTTTCTCTTTTTTTTTTTCTTTTTTCTTCTTAGCCAGGCTGAAGTAAATAAGACCTTAGTAAGACCCTAGTAAGTAAAACAGAATGTTAGTTTCTGAGCACAGACCATTGTCTCGTAAGTCCTTTGAAAGAAACTTGGGCTGTGGAGGTCTATAGAGCTCCCACAAGTTATGAGTGAATGTGACATTTAGGCTTGGCTCTGCAGTCTCTGTCCTGCTCTTCGTGCATATACATGGACCTGGATAATGTGAAAACAGTTATTCAGAATGCCCAAGTGTCCCTGTTATCATCCTGTTTCAATTCTCTGTTTTTATGCGGTTAGTAGAAAACAGTGTTCTGATAAGACAGTTCTTTCTACCAATATTTGAAACCTAAACCTTTAATTTCAATAGCAGCTTTTTCTCTGTACCATTAAAATATTTCTGTCTACTATATTGATCCAGCAGTTTTCTGCTTTGCTCTCTCAAACTCTCAGTATTTTCTTAAACTACAAAATTAATCTCTTGTTGTGCAGATAGTGTATAATAAACAGAAGTAGTTGGAGTAAATCTCACATTTTTCAGAGTTTATTTTGCTTTTCATGTTCAGAAACCATTAGATCAAATGTCAGTAAAAGAAAATAAGATTAATGTTTCCTTAGTACTTAGCAGAGGCAGAAGGAGAAGGGTGAGAATAACATAATTGCACATTCTAATTACCTGATGATGTAATTATAATAAGCTGTTGCATTATAAATACCCTGTTTGTTTATATAAGCATGTATTTGCATGCATCATTTGTCTGAACTGACAGCAATGCAAGAGTTGAGGTGATTCACTCGCTTAGAGAATTTCTGGAGAATTTTCCATGATACAAACCAGTTCCTCCAAGGAGCTGTGTAATTATGTGTTGCTTTTTATTGTCTAATTTGAATACATCATATGTCCCCGTGAGGTCCGGCTTGATACGGAACTGTATGAGGGAGATGAAAATAATGAATTTTACTTTCTGCTTTAAAACTTAGGGTGATATGAACACTCAACTGTGTTAATTACTCTCTTGGTTTGCCTTTGTAGTGGTAATTGTATTTGACATTTTATGCAGCTTATATAATATTAGATGTAATTTTGAAATTAGTATGGATTTATCCTGTTATAATGCGAATGCAAGCATTTTATATTAAGCATGTAGCTATATGTAATTACATATTTCAGAACTGAAATTTGACAAAATAGCATCCTAGACGTGTTTAAACAACAACATGGGAGTGCCTCCCATTTATATACACAGGTTAGCAGAGGTACCTGAAATCATCTTTGATGTGGTCTGATGTAGCACTCGTGGCATAAACAGAGCTGAAGTCTGGCAGAATATGATAAATGAAGCAACACTAGTGCTGTCAGCCTGAAATTCATAGCAAAGACTTTTTTACCACCTTTGGGCACTTTTAGCCTAGGAACTAAGCAGATTTCTTTTAGATTCAAGAGTTTTTCTGTTAACAAGAGGACAAATACACTGATCCTTATGTTTAAAAATGATTTTTATGGGTAGTATCAATATTTTCTCATAGCACTGTTCTCATATAAAAGAAGTGAACTGCAGGCATTCATTGTTGCTTGCTTTGCTTTGGTTCCAAAGAAAACCAAAGGAAAACAAAACCAAAGAAAAGCGAATATCAGCTGTCCGTATTTAAGGTGTCCAAGCTGCTGTTTTCTCAATAGCAGAAACTTGAGAGAGACACATGTTCTGCCTCATCCCTGCCTCTCAGCTGCATGGATCCTCTGAGACGATACAATTCTTTGCAGCTCAATTTCAAACATGTTTTTACAGATGCAGTTGCCTGACGCACTGAGTTTTGTGAGCTGGGGCGAGTGCGAGAGAGACGTGAGCACAGGGAGCGAGCCCAGCTCAGGGTCGCCGAGGTGGTGAAGGCAGTGGGGATTGACGTGCGCAGAGCGACCTGCTCGGCCTGCAGAAGAGAAGGCCCCGGGAGATCATGGAATCACAGAGTGGTTGAGGTTGGAAGGGACCTCCCCAGATCAGCTAGTGCAACCCCCTGCTCCAGCAGGGACACCCAGAGCACGGGGCACAGGGAGCTCTTGTCAATAAGTGCATGCAGTCCACTTAATTTTGTGACCTGGTGTATGGATTAGATGGTGACCTTAGCCAGCAGGGAGGAGGGAGGGCATCTTTCAGTTCCATGCTCAGTTAAGTTGATTTCAGTAACAAATATTTTATCTAATAGTAATTCATTGGTATTTCCTGTCTGCTTTCTGAAACTGGAATTCTCCTGATCTTTTATTTGAAATGATTTTCTGAAAGCTTGAAAAATCAAATATAATTGCCATCTACCACCTGGATTTTTTATGTTTAAACCTGCAGATCTCCACCTTACAGAAGAAAATGTTGGCAATTCTGAAACAGAATCTTTTCTGTAGTACCTGCAATGGAGTAGCAATTGTCAGGTCTGTCTTACTGCGTGAACAACAAAATAGAATTTTCCAATCTGAGACAGGGCAAAATAGTGTGTCAGTGTGCAAGACTACCATGCAGATTTTGTGAGGTAGATTTTACTTTGAGGATGCCTGGTGCAGTGTTTTTGGTACATTGCTTGAGCATCTTGGATGCGACTTGTGCCCCGTGCTCTAGGTGTCCCTGTTGGAGCAGGGGGCTTGGACTAGGTGAGCTCTGGAGGTCCCTTCCAACCTCAACTATTCTGGGATTCTGTGATCTTGGAGGCAGGGAGAGATTGTTTCTGTGTGTTTCTGTTTTTGTTTTGTAATACCAAGTGCCACAGTTGTCAATGAAATTGCTATGAACCTGCTCCTTCAGTGAAAGACAGGAGAAGAATTCCTGGACAAAGAGAGAAAATGCTGTTGTGGCCAGTGAATGCGTAGTGCTTATTTGCAATAGAGAGGATGTGCAGGACCATTCAAGATGACAATAAAGACGTGGACCTGAGTCTTTGCTCTCTCAGCTAACCCAGATCATACTGAGCAAAGATTTCATCTCTTTGGGCTTACTTCATTTTGTATATGCAATAAATATGTATCTAAACTCGGCCCTGGTACGCTGGTGGCCGAGGCGGCCAGCAGCCCCCGGGTGCGTTGGGCAGAGCGGTGCCTGCAGCGAGAGGGACGGGGCTCCCCGCCTGCTTGGCGCTGGGGAGGGCATCTCTGGGGCCCAGGCCCACACCAGAGGACATGGCAGGGCTAAATCCAGTGGAGGGTCAAGAGGAGGGTAAAGAAACTGGAGAGTGACAGGACAAGAGGCAGCGGGCACAAGCCAAAATGCAGGGAATGCCATTTAAGCGAGAAAAAGCCTTTTACCATGAGGGGTGGTTGGGCCCTGGACCAGGTTGCCCAGTGAGGCTGTGGGGTCTCTGCCGTCCTTAGCGATTTTCCAGAGCCCTAACAAAGCTGCCCGGGGTGACCCTGCTCTGGGCAGGGGGTTGGACGTGGTTGATCCAGAGGGAACTGCAGCCTGGAGTGCTCCGCGCTTCTGTCATCTCTGACACGGTCGCGTAAATGCTGGCCACGTAGTCAGTCATTCTGCAGCCTCATAGATCTCTCCTGCATGTTCACAATGGAAAACCTTTGATACTAGAGACTGAAACCTTTCTTGCTGTTTCTTCAGAAAATCTAGTAAGGCTGCCCTGAGAATTTGCAAAAGATGTGTGTGCTTGAGGAGGAATAGTAAAAGGAAGAGCTGAAATGAGGGAGAGAGAACCAGAAATAACAAAAAATAATTATAACATTTTTTTCATGACTCTCAGTTGTATAAACATTGGGGAGGTTGAAAGGGAAATGCTAGAAGTGAATTATGAAAATAGTACAAGCATTTTTCAGAGCACCAGAAGTTAAAATAGGGTTTCTTATGTTCAAATCAAATTCAGTGCCACAGGCGCTGGGTGACCCTGCGTGTGCAGGTGGGTTGGACTAGATGATCTCTAAAGGTCCCTTCCAACCTTAAGGATTCTGTGATCCTATAATTCTGTATCAGTGATATAGAATCAGTTAATATGAAGCCCTTTTCTGCAACTCAGTTCTGCTTGCAAGCAAGTTGGAAGACAGCTGAGGAAAACCTGTGAAATTTTCTTCCATGGACACTTTCCACCTCCTTGTTTTGGCTTGCAAGACAAATAGGAACCTTAAGACATGTTACCTCCCCATAAAGAGTATCATCATTATGGCAATGTTGACAACTCAAAAAGTAAAATCTGACTTACACACATTTTGAAAAGAATTTAGGAAAGAATTTGAGAGAAAGACATTAGATGCAGAGCACAAGTATCAATGAAGGGAAACCCCCCTGCAAGTTAGTCAACCTACTAAAGATTTCCTCTCCATAAACAGGCTGAAATTAGGGAGCTCTGTTGGAGAAATACAGCAGCTAAGGTTAATAGACACTAGTTAAAATAGTAAATTAGAAGTGCTGAAATAGAAACAGCTGGAACAATCAAACATTTAGAACTCCTTGAAACTTAGTGATTTTGATATTAAAAAAAAAAAGACAAGTATTTCTGAAAGCATAACATGAAAAACCCTTGTTTGTGAGTGGCACATTTTCAACAGCACTAGGACAAACATAATGCAGTGAATATCACTACACAAGATGTTGGTGCAATGAGCAAATATAAGCACACAGTTATAAACTATTCACAGAAAAGCACAATGCAATAATATTTAGCAAACGTACTTGGTGAGTGACTGCGCCTTTTGCTGTAGAAAATTCTCCCTTTGCATTTTGACTGCATGGATACTTTTCTTATCCAGAAGTTTTGCAGCTGCTGGTATCTTCTGAACCAGAAAGTTATCAGCAAACCATATAATGTTAGCAGTTAATGTGATGGCTGGTACCTGGAATGGAAAAGGGGAAAAATTAAAAAATTAAAATTAAACATTCTGAAGTAGCTGCCAAGTCTAAGCAATTACAACAAATAACATGCTACCATGTACAGGAACAGTCTATTTATTTAACAAATATGTTTTGACACTCCTTTTTTGAACTATATTAAGCAGTTCAGTTTATTTATGTATCACTGGTTTATACAGCAAAGGTCAAACCTCCAAATAATAAGTTCAGTCCCACAATACTCAGATCTATAAATTTCTGGTCACTCTGCCACATGGGTCTTGAGAAGAAACATGATAGTGGAAATTTCAAGTCATTTTACCTTGCTCATGACTAAATCTAAAATGAACAGAGGGGAGGGATTATAATGAAGCAGAAAACTATTAAGTCTGCTCCCTGAAACTTTGCAGTAAATTGTGTTTTCTTGCTCCAAGTCTTAGCTATGCTACAGAGAATAAAATTATCTATGTCATTATTGATGTTATGACCCTTATGATTCCTCTTAATTACTGACAGCAGAGTAAAACATTCACCTTCTTGCAGACATCTAACAGTGACTTGTAAAATTTCTTGTCTATGGTCCGAAAAATCTGAAAATGCAACACAAAGAGGCCGCAGATTCCTACATATTTATCCCTCTGGTCTATTTCCGAAGGTTCACCTGCAGGAACACAAGCACAAAAAACAGCATTTTGGAAGTCTCATCCCAGATAACCAATGTAAGAACTTTCAGAAACAAGGAGGTTTGCTTGAGAAGCATGAGCAGGTTATTACCAAGTTTCGTTTCAATGTTTGCAAAAATTGTGCGCAGGGTATGAGCAAATTCTTCAGCAAACGTGCTGTTCTTTGACACGGACACGCCACCATTTATGGAATCAAACTGTTGTTCTATACAGCCCTGAGCAAAAAGGAAAGAAGATATATTTATAAGGTTAATGCCTATTATGCTAGACCTCTAAGAATACTGATTCGGGAACAGAGAACAACGATCTATATCATACAACATAAATCTGAACGGATACTCTTAAGTTAAACATAGCTAAAAAACAAGGTTTTGTGAAATTTCATGTTTTCAGTCTGGCATTCCATGCTAAACAAAACCCCCTGCTACATCTAGCATTCAAATAACCATTTTATCTATTTATTTAACTTTTCTGTTAAGCGGTATATTTAAAGAAAACATATAATGCCTTACTGAGAAAGTAGATAAATAATTATTTTTCCATAATATAACGCACTACCAACTATCCACCAAGTAAGCACGATTATCCAAGTTACTTGTCAGAAAGTCATGACAGTCTTTTTTCTTTTTTAGTCTTCCAAAAATACATATGCCTCCTTATGTTCCTGCTTTGATTTCTATTTCATATAACCCCAACAAATTTTTTGGTAAAACACTCAGAAAATATTTCAAGTACTTTTATTTTCATTAGGAAGGGGGGAAAAATTCCTTGAAAGAATGTTAGACAAATCTTACTAATATCTCAAATGTAGCATGAAGTCTTTATATTAATGCAAAATCAGGGAAAGTTAAGATGGTAGCTGTTGCTGGTAATCTTTGAAAGGAAATGCTAAATGGCATTTAATGAATT
>JAVCKT010097334.1:0-11824 GCA_032273925.1 Rhynchotus rufescens | reverse complement strand
ATGGGGGGGAACGGGGGAGACCATTGGGAATTAGGGGGGGCACTGGGAATAATGGGGGGGAACAGGGGAGACCATTGGGAATAATGGGGGGGCACTGGGAATAATAGAGGGGCCATTGGGAATAACATGGAGAGACACTGGGAATAATGGGGGGGGCATTTGGAATAACTGGGGGCACTGGGAATAATGGGGGGGAACAGGGGAGACCACTGGGGTGATGGGGAGGGGTGGGGGAGCCCATTGGGGATAACGGGGGGGGGGGGCACTGGGAAGAGGTCACCATCCAAGGTCAACCTGGGTCATCTTCCAAGGCCAACCGCCATCTTTGAAGGCATCTTCCAACCGTCGTCTTCCAAGGTCAGCCGTCACCTTTGAAGGCCAATTGTCATCTCCCAAAGCCAACCGTCATCTCCCAAGGCCAACCGTCATCTCCCAAGGCCAACCACCATCTTCCAAGGCCAACCACCATCTTCCACGGTCAACTATCATCTTCCAAGGTCAACCGTCATCTCCCAAGGTCAACCGTCATCTCCCAAGGTCAACCGTCATCTCCCAAGGCCAACCACCATCTTCCAAGACCAACCATCATCTTCTAAGGTCAACCACCATCTCCCAAGGCCAACCAGGATCTCCCAAGGCCAACCACCATCTTCCAAGGCCAACCGTTGGCTTCTAAGGCCAAGCACCATCTTCTAAGACCAACCCTCATCTTCCAAGGCCAACCGCCGCCTCCCAGAGCCCCGCCCCGCGGCGGCCATGCTGCCGGGCACCCGCACGGCGCCATTGGCCGCCGCAGAGGTGCCGGGCGGCCCCTACAGCGTGCGGGTCCTCCAGGAGGGCTTCAGCGAGGCCCTGCCCGGCGGCCTCCTCCGCGCCGACGCCACCGTCACCCTGGTGCGGGGCCCCCGCGTCACCGCCCTGGTGGACACGGGGGGCCCTTGGGGGCGCCGGCGGCTGCTGGGGCAGCTGGAGGCCCAAGGGCTGCGCCCGCGGGACGTCACCCACGTCCTCTGCACCCACGGCCACTCCGACCACGTGGGCAACCTCAACCTCTTCCCGGGCGCCACGTTGCTGGTGGGCTTCGACCTCAGCCGAGGCCCGGGCCTCTACCTGCCCAACGACTTGGCCCGCGGCCTCCCTTACGTCCTGGACGCGGGTTTCCTGGAGGTGCTGCCCACACCGGGCCACGTGGGCGCCCACGTGAGCGTGGCCGTGCGCGGCACCGCCCTGGGCACCGTGGTGGTGGCCGGGGACCTCTTTGAGCGGCGCGACGATGGGGACGTGTGGAGGGCGCTGAGCGAGGACCCGGCGCGGCAGGAGGCCGCCCGGCGGCGGGTGCTGGCCCTGGCCGACGTCGTCGTGCCGGGACACGGGGCGCCCTTCCGGGTGCTGCGGGAGGGGGACGGGGGGTCCCGGTTGGATGGGGTGGAAGGTGATGGATGGTCTTCAAAGGAGGAGATGGGAGGAGATGGGTGGTCCTCAAGGGAGGAGATGGGAGGAGATGGATGGTCCCCAAGGGAGGAGATGGGAGGGGATGGGTGGTCCTCAAGGAAGGAGGTGGAAGGGGATGGGTGGTCCCCAAAGGAGATGAAGGAGGAAGATGAGGCTGAAGGGGATGAGGGGGATTAGGGGGCGCCTTAGGGGTGGGATGGGGTTTGGGATGAGGTTGGGATGGGGTTGGGATGGGATGGAGCTAGGATGGGGTAAGGGGGAATGGGATGATGGGCTGTGGTGGGGTGGAGTGGGGTGGGGTGGGATGAGGTAGAGCGGGATGGGAGGAGGGAGACGCGGGGACGACACCGAGATGGGACACGAGGATCCTGGAGGTGTCCTCAAGGGATGGGAGAGAAAGGAAGCCCTTGGGGCCATCCCCATGGGACAGGAGCCTCTTGGGGACATCCCTATGGGACAGGAGCCCCTTGAGGACATCTCCTATGAGACAAGAGCCCCTTGGGGACATTTCCTGTGGGAACATGAGCCCTTTGGGGCCATCCCCATGGGACAGGAGCCTCTTGGAGCCATCTTCTATGGGACAGGAGCTGCCAAGGGACATCTGCACAGGACAAGAGCCCCTTGGAACTATCTCCTATGGGACAAGAGCCCCTTGGAGACATCTCTGATGGGGCCATGAACTCCTTGGGGGCATCTCCTATGGGACAGGAGCTCCTTGGGGACATCCCCGTGATGCAAGAGCCCCTTGGGGACATCTCCTATGGGGACAGGATCCCCACGGACGCGACAGAGAGAAGACTCTGGAAACCAGGAACTCCAGCACGTGGAGGTGGAGCATCCCAAGGGGAACGTTCTCAATCCCATGTCCGATCCATGGGTCAGACCGACCATAAATGATACCTGGAAGGAGGACCCGGGTGTCTGGTTGGTGCTGGGACATCTGCTGGTGAAGGTTACTCAGCGGCTTCTGGAGCTCCTTGTTGTCCGTGTTGTGGGGGGACGGATTCAGGGATGGAGGCAGCGGATCCAGAGCTGTGGAGAAGGTGGGAGGTGATGGAGAGAGAGGATGGAGCAGATGGAGGATGGAGATGGAGGAGATGGAGGATGGAGATGGAAGAGATGGGGGATGGAGGAGATGGAGTCAAGGAGATGGAGGATGGAGGAGATGGAGGATGGAGATGGTGGAGATGAAGGATGGTGGAGATGGAGGATGGAGATGGTGGAGATGGAAGAGGAGGAAAAAGTTGAGATGGAGGGTGGAGATGGAGGAGATGGGAGATGGAGGATGGAGATGGAGGATGCAGCAGATGGAGATGGACAAGATGGAGGATGGAGGAGATGGAGGTGGAAGAGGGAAGAGATGGAGGATGCAGGAGATGGAGCATGGAGGAGATGATGGAGATGGAGGAAATGGTGGTGAAGGAGATGGAGAAGGTGGAGGAGATCGAGAGGGAAGAGATGGAGGGGATGGAGATGGAGGAAATGGAACAGATGGAGGATGGGATTCACACTGGGAACACATTTTCTATTCCGCTCTGCCAAGGCAGCGTGGTGGAGCAGTTCTTCTGTGAGATCCCCCAGCTCCTCAAGCTCTCCTGCTCAGATTCCTACCTCAGGGAAGCTGGGCTTCTTGGACTTAGTCTTTGTTTATTCTCTGCATGTTTCACTTTCAGTGTGGTGTCCTACGTACACATCATGACTGTTGTATTGAGGATCCCCTCTGAGCAGGGTAGGCACAAAGCCTTCTCCATGTGCCTCCCACACCTGGCCGTGGTCTCCCTCTTTCTCAGCACTGGTGCATTTGTCTACCTGAAGCCTCCCTCCATCTCCTCCCCAGCTCTGGATCTGGTGCTCTCTGTCCTCTACTCAGTGGTGCCTCCAACAGTCAACCCCCTCATCTACAGCATGAGGAACAAGGATCTCAAGAATGCCCTGAAGAAACTGTCTTGGTGTTAGAAATAAGTTCCTCATCCTTCCTAACAAGTAGTTTCTAATTCATTTCAGATAATTCTGTTATTTGCACATTCTCTCTGTGTTTATAATTCTTTTTTTTTTTTATTACAAACATTTTTGCATTCATTTTACTTTGCCAGAGGCATGAACCCAGTCTCTCTGGTTGCCATACCTGCTGTCTATATGTCTCTCCTTGTGTCCCAGTGCCAGTATTAGTCTTCCCTCAAATAAAAGTGGATTTCTTCAGAGCATTGCTTGAAAGTTGGCCTCTCCTTCCAAAGCTGGAGGCCATAATGTGCCCAAGGACTCTCACTCTCAAAGAGTCTGTTGCTCTTCTGGAGCTTCCAGGGGCTCCAGGCAACAGCCTCACAGATGATGTGTTAGGGAATGAGGGTTGGATTCAGCTCTCCCATGCGGGTGCTCAAAGCTCCTGCAGGTGGTGAATGATCAAGCCCATGTGACAGGGCTGAAGATGGATATGGAGCCTCCAGGAGAGCACAGGGCATCTCCGAGGGCTCCGTGTTCCAAGAAGTGAATGGAGCTTCAGAAACTCAAGGGAAGCCACCCAAGGGTAAAGGGCAAAATCAATGACTGGCCAGACTAGTGAGAGCTCTGCGGTCCCACAGGAGGCAGTGGGGACCCAGGAGGCTCAGGGAAGGGAGCCTGGAGAGTCGTTCAGGTCACCTTCAATGTCAGTGTTTGGCTGCCGGGGCAGTGAGGGCTGTCACGGGGACCATCTCAGAGGGACATTTCCCCAGTGCTGAGCACCCTGCCCTGGGTGCTGTCTGCACAGTGGAGCTGGGTAGCTGTGTGCAGGATAGGCGCAGGTGGAAGCCCCCATGTTCTGCTTGGGAGAAGGGAAAGTGCCAGGAGCTCTCCTGGCCCTGCCCCACCAGCCCCAGGGATGTCCAGCCCTGCGGCTGCACCCCCAGTTTCTCTGTGCTGAACTCAACCATGTCCCCAAGCTGCTCCCTACAGCTGGTGCAGGGACACCATGGGGCCTGGCTCCTCCCAAGCCGGTTGCTCAAGGAAATGCTGGAAGCAGAGGCCTGGCGCCGTCCTCTTGGCTGTGACAACTGAGCAGTCCCATCCAGAGGATGGTTCCTGGGACAGGCACTCAGGAACAAGCAGCTGGCACTGCTTATGGGAGCCCATCTGGGACATGGTCTCTGAGTGGAGAAGGAGGCCTTGGGCTCCCCTCAACCTCTTGGGGAGGAGTTGGTCACTTGGAGGACTACGAGGAGGAGGGACATGAGTCCTCCTGAGCTTTGTGAGGCGAAGCTGCTGACATGGGCTGGGGACCAGGGCACTGCAGCCTCCTAGGCCCTCTCCTCGATCCTGGGAGTCCCAGAGAACAACTGTCCCCA
This sequence comes from Rhynchotus rufescens, assembly GCA_032273925.1. Lineage (NCBI taxonomy): Eukaryota > Metazoa > Chordata > Aves > Tinamiformes > Tinamidae > Rhynchotus > Rhynchotus rufescens. The sequence goes on along the minus strand of JAVCKT010097334.1, from coordinate 7,052 downwards.
CAACGTGGGAGCCAGTGCAGGGCAGGGGTGTGAACATGGGGTGTCCTTTGAGCTTCAGACTTGCTCTCATTGCTTAAAGGAGACTGTACCCACGTCCTCGTCCTGCTCGGGTGCTTGGGAACTGCCATTGTGGTCTCACCCATGACACCTACGTGCTTGCACCCAAACCCTAGCCCTCATGGTCAAAGAACTCCACATATTTGAGCTGCCCTTTCCCACCACAGGCAGCCTCCTTGTTCATCTTCCTCCGGTCTCTCCTGAAGATCTCGTACCCTGCCACTGGGGCTCTAGAATCATGAGTGAGATTCCACCACATGCCAGCTACTCTAGCAATAATGTCTCCTTCAGATGTGCACCTCCATCTGCTTCTCTCTCTGCCCCAGGCTTTATGCCCTTGTGCATGTTTCCGTTGCAGAGCCTCTGTTGTGGCACGGAGAAAAGATTGGTGATGGTGAAACTTGTTATACCAAGGGCCAAGGACACAGAGTTTATGGCGGCTGCACTTCAGAGCACAGACCTGCTGTCATGGAGAGCAGTTGGCAATGTAATGGTGAGAGGAGGTTTCCACATAGACAGCAAAGGCTGCAGAGCACAAGATCGGAAGGAAACAGAGTTGGACCTCTCAGCCCAGTGACCTTGTGGACATCATTAACACCAAGCTTGTTCCTGTCATCTGGTGGTGAAAAGAGGGTAATGGAGAAGAGAAGATTTCAAGAGCCCAGGGACATGTGCTGAGACTTTGGTGTGATGTGCATCCCATTAAAGCAGCAGGCTTGGATGTGAACAGTACAGACTGTGCCTAAAGGCAGAGCTGGAACTCATTGGTTTGGGCACAGGTGGGACACCTGGCATGTGCTGGAGCACTTGCCCAGCCCCACTTCAAAAGGACATGACTCTCCTGGGGGTGCCAGGCTCTATCTGCTAGAAACGTGCAGTTGTGCAGGATGCCCCAGGCATTTGGCATGGCCCTTCACATCCATTTTTATGTCTTTGGATGAAGAGACTGAGGAGATGATGATTTTGCATCATAAAGACATATTTTTGTGCCAGCTTCATAGTGGGTACTGCTCTAGCAGTATTGGTCATCTGGGATCATTTGTGATGGTCAAGGAAATTCCCTACTTGGTCCCCAACTCATGACCTAAAATGACACGGGTCCCCCAGCTGCTCCATCAGAGCCAATACAAACCAATACAAACACTGTTATCTCATCCAATGTCACCATATGTTTATGTGGGGCCACCTCATTCCCATCCTCCATCTCATGGGAGCTCCAACAAGGAGCTTTTGTGCAGACCTCTCTGTTGTGTATATATGTGAGTGGACAAGGATCATCCCATCTCCTGTTTCCTTGTGGATTTCAAAGGAGAGATTGGATCCCCACTCCAACCTCCTCCAGTATTTTCCTATGATGACATCATGCGAATGTTGAGGAAGGCTATGAATTGCTACAGAAGGAATGGAGTTTTGCTCCTTAACTAGTGTTTCCATCGCTCTGTTTCTTAGGCTGTGGATATGATCTGAGTAACTTCTCATATACTTTGACATGTCTTGTATGAATTAAATGTTGCTTACGTCAAAATTACATGTCTAAAGACAACTGTATGTCAGACAATCTGCATATGGGCACTTCTCATATTTGCCCAGTTTTTCCTCCTTTTCTTTATCATTCAGATACTTCTCAACTCTCCTGCTGCTGCTCTGAGCTTCAAGGAGTCTGAAGCTGGCCCTGTCTTTCCAGAGCCTTCAACTAGTTGTCTCCTCAACCAGCTCCTTAACTGTATTTTTATGGAGGCTTGTCCATCTTAGTGTCAAAATATCCCAAGGAAGGTTATTCCTTGTAAACTGTGGACCTCACTGGAGGCAACTCCAATTTGACAATAGATGGGAAGTGTTGTTTTTTTTTTTTTTTGGAGACAAGATCAAGACTATCTTTTTGTTTGCAACTTAAGACATATCCCTCTGTGTCTGTTTGCAGGTAGTTGAGGTGGGCACTGGTGCACATGAGCTGTAATACCCAAATCTGAGGCTCTCCTCACACTTCTAAATTGTCTGGCATGCAAGGGGCGCTGTGATGGACACGTGGTCCCTTTTATAATGACATGGGATATGCTTGTTCCCAGCTGCACTTGCCAAAGCCCTCTGTACCACAGTGCAGAGCCAGGTGCAAGGTGAAGATGGAGAGTCAGATCAGCAGGATGGGGACAGGGTCAGGTCAGGAGTCAAGAGGTGCAAGACCCGACACAGCCATGTCCACAGCGTCACTCAGGCCAGGCCCCAAGACAAGGGCAAGAGCTCCCCAGCAAGAGGGATGAAGTTCTGAAATAAGGCCGGTCACTCTCTGTCTCCCCTGCTCTGGTGCCCAGCAGATCCCCTCCCTGTCTGCCTGCAGCCCGTCCATGTCCACCCTGCTGCCCAGCACAGCACAGGAGCCCTGGTCCTACAGTCCTCCAGCAGCTCCTACTGTACTGGGGACAGATCCACCTGCTTTGGGCTTTGGCACAGAGAAACCTGGTTTTCCTTTGCATTGCTGCCTTGCTCCTCTCCTGGGACCTCCCTGCTCCTCAGAGAGTCCTTCCCCAAGCCAGTTTGTTCATGCTGGTGTGGCCATTCCTGCACCGTGCCCTGTGGTCCCCATAGGGTCGCAGGCTGTTGATGCTGCTCTGCAGAGTGGATGTGAGACATGGTCCATGCTGGTCAGAGAGAGACGCAGACCCAGCTGGACTGGGAGCACAACCACTGATGGTGCTGGCACATGTCTGTGCTCATGGACGGTGCACAGAGCGACCACAGGGTGTTTGCACTGGCAGGAGATGTGTTTGGGTGGGCACTAAACCCAGCCTGTGGTGGTTCACTGAGAGTGCAGGAATCACTCTCCAGTGCCCCTTCCCTGGCCTTCCTGGGTCCCCACAGCCTCTCCAGGGATTGCAGAGCCATCATTTCACCATGTGAAATGGATTTAGGGCTCTGCCTAGCACCTGGACTTAGGGCTCTGCCTTCTGGACGGCACTGTGCATCATTCCTCATTCTGTGACGCTCCACTCACTGCCCACCCCCAGGCACACGCTGTCCATGCAGGTTCCCTGAAGCATCTCCTCTGCATTCACCTTCAGAAGCATCTGTCACCAGCACTGTTGTCTGTGGTAGAGCCCTAGGAAGGCAGTGCAGAGATTAATCCCCATCTGCACTGGTCACCGAGAGATGAACCCTTAAGCCATGCTTACACACCACCTGGGAATGCGGAGCTCATCCTCTGGACCCCATGGAGTTTAAAAGCAGAAGAGCAGGCCCTTTAGTAGTTGCACCCCCTTGGGCGTATGTTCGACTCCAACTTCTGAAGAAAGGCCAGATTCAGGCACATCACAGGACAGACCCCATTTTATTGTGGAAGTGTTATTATGGCGGCCAGCTCTGGTATAAGGTTGCCCAATAACTGGTCCCACTCCTACTAACAGGACACATGCACATGGATGCACAACCCTGTGACCAGCAGGCTGTGAGAGCTCCTGGCACATACCCACATAACACAACATGGAAGGACAGCATGGAAGGGAACAACTTTAAAGAAAGAAAGTCCTGCTCTTTTGGGACACATCTCCAGGAGAGCTGCAACCCCTGTGGAAAGGCTGCAGTGAGTCAATGTCTGCTGTTGCACGATGGGGGTGATATGTTGGCGAGCATGAGGTCTGTGTCCACAAGCTGCCTCAGCCTCCTTCCCTCCACAGTCCCTCCATTGCAATGCTGGAGCTCGGTAGAGGGAAGGCATGAAGCCATGGTGACACTTGGCTGTCACTCTCACAGAAGAGGAATGGAAGATTAGCCCGTTACTTTGACCAGGGAGGCTGAACTCTCCTAATGGACACGAGACCCATGGTGTCCCCCACCTGCCATCCTCTGAGCCTGACTTTGTGCCCCTGAACTTTCTTCATGGCAGTATGGGAAGAGACACAGCAAAGGGAAACGCTCTGCATTGCACTGGGGATATCTGAGGGAGCTCAGAGCAGCGGACTCCGAGGTTCCTCCCTCTCTTGGTGAAGGGGAAAGCCTGGCTTCCAGCTTTAACACAGTCTCTGCATCAGGACCAAATGCGAGATAACCGAGGACAGAAGGGACAAGACAAAAATTCTTCTTTGTACAAAAATACATCACCGAAAAATAAGGAAGAAGAAAATAAGCAACATATCTCTGATATTAGATACCTTGAGTATGAAGATTAGATTCCCACGCAGCAGTTATCAGTGCACCCATTGCCTTAACCTCTTCAGAGCATCTTTGAGATCCCTGTTCCTCATGGTATAGATGAGGGGGTTCACTGCTGGAGGCACCACTGAGTACAGAACAGCGACCACTATATCTAGAGCCGGAGAGGAGATGGAGGGGGGCTTCAAGTAGGCAAATGCACCAGTGCTGAGAAAAAGGGAGACCACGGCCAGGTGTGGGAGGCACATGGAGAAGGCTTTGTGGCGGCCCTGCTCAGAGGGGATCCTCAGCACAGCTCTGAAGATCTGCACATAGGACACCACAATGAAAAGGAAACACCCCCAAATTAAACAAATACTAACCACAATAACTCCAGTTTCCCTGAAGGAGGCATCTGTGCAGGAGAGCTTGAGGATCTGGGGGATTTCACAGAAGAACTGATGAACCACATTGCTTTGGCAGAGTGGTGTGGAAAATGTACTAGCAGTGTGCAGGAGGGAATAGAGAAACCCACTGGCCCAGGCAGCTGCTGCCTTTTTCCCACAGGCTTTTCTGTCCATGAGGGTCCTGTAGTGCAGGGGTTTGCAAATGGCAACAAAACGGTCATAGGCCATGACTGTGAGGAGACAATACTCTGCTGCCATGAAAAAGACAAACAGAAAGACCTGTGCAACACATCCCCAGTAGGAAATTGCTCTGGTGTTCCACAGGGAATTGGCCATGGATTTGGGGACAGTGGTGGAGATGGAGCCAATGTCAAGGAGGGAGAGGTTGAGGAGGAAGAAGTACATAGGGATGTGCAGGTGGTGGTCACAGGCTATGGCTGTGATGATGAGGCCATTGCCCATCAGAGCAGCCAGGTAGATGCCCAGGAAGAGGGAGAAGTGCAAGAGCTGCAGCTCCTGTGTGTCCGTGAATGGCAGGAGGAGGAACTCGTTGAAGGAGCTGCCATTGAACATTTGCTCTTGGTTCACAGCACTGTCCAATGAGGGAAAAGCATCAACAAAGTAGAAAGGGCTTCTCCAAGCAAAACGAATTTTGCTTTTCATAGTACCCCTGAAATGGCTTCTCTCCTTTACCTTGTTCAGCTCCCCTGTCTCATCTCTGGTTTGTGCTGGCTGAGTGTGCTCTGTGTCTGTGCTTGGGCGGCTCCAGAGCAGTCAGTCCTGCTCTTGTGGGTGGTTTAAATGTAGGTGTCAAATTTCCTCATGGATTTGGAGAGAAGACCTGGAGATAGGCACCTTGAACTGCATGTAGACGATTTGATCTAGTGACAGAGTAAGTGTACTTACTGTTGCACAGGTGGCAGCTCTCATGACAGCTCTATTTAAAAGAGAAGATCCTTGGGAGGGATTAATTTCCCCCTCACCTCCATCTGACCCTTTTCTTTCTCTTCACTGTTGCTTTGTTGACACAAAGTAGTGGGAGAGGGAAGTTCCTACCTTAGCTGTAGCTGAGTCCCCATCTTTAGCTCCAGGGAGCAAGAACCAGAGCAGCAGGGAGAGGTGAAGAAATGAAGAGCGTTAGTATGAACTTTCTGCCCAGGGAAAGTAAAAGGTAACACACAGAGGAGCACTGAGGAAAGCCTCCACCTCCCACAGCTGTGCACGCCACCACCCAGATGGCAACACCTCAGGACAGACCCTCTGAGGCCCTTCTCCTGCAGTGGGAAAGGACCAGGCTACAGGAGTGACCCACGTGCTCTTCCACCAAGGACAGGGCTCATGACTGGCACCCCATGGCCTTGAGGGCTGGGAGAGGAGACACGGGGCTTTGCCGAGAGGAAGACCCCTGCTTTGCGGAGAATGACCAAGGCTGATCTAAATCCTCCCCTTCCACAGCAATTGACTTTCTAGTTCCCTGCCACTCACTGATTGAACTTCTCTCCAGGGATGGAACTCTTCCTGCTGGCAGCTGCTCTTCTCCCCAACATCTTCTCCCTGTCATTGCCACACACCCCATCCCACCCCGTGGGCACTCACTCTGCCCTACAGCAGGATCCACCAGCAGGGCACTGGCCAGGGACATCTCCGTGTATGCGGGTGGGAGGGACCAGGGTCACACAGACCCTGCTGAGGCCACACAAGGGGATGCTGGTGCTGTCTGCAGTCAGGGCAGGGCACAGAGGCTTGCTCAGGTTCCTCACACATCTCTCCATGGAAAGGACTAGAGTGTCAGGTTCCGGATATCACCTGGCATTTCCTTTCCATACACCCCCAGCTCTTCACAACCAGAAGGACACAGGGAATCTCCTCATTTTTAACATTAACTGCCTGCACTGTCCTCTTCAAAAGGCCCCTTCACAATATGAACCTGCCCTGATGGGTGTCTCTCCTCACACCCAGACCTTCTCCCTGCAGCACATGGGGATTTCCCAGGTAGAGTGAGTGCTGACCCTCGCAGGTGGCAATCACTGCTCTGGGCACACAGCACCCTGGGGCGCAGGGACACTGCTCAGCATTACAGCCCATGCAGAACTGGGGCACTCGCTGGCTTCACACCCCTGCACTGTTCTGGGGAGAAGGCAGCCGTGATGCCCTGTCCCTCTGATGGTCTGGGTGGCAATTCCTGCTCTAAAGCACCCCCAGCTCCAAGCAGGAGAAGCGGGGAGAGCCACCCTGAGAGATCCCATCAGCTGGGGAAGGTGCCAGGTTCTAGAGCCCTCCAGGAACCACAGCACTCTTGTCCTGCAGACAGACACTTACCGTGTCACGAGCTGGAGAGGTTTCTCCCTGCAAGGAGCTCTCATTCATCCTCCCATTCCCAACTGTCCTTCACTTAGGAGCGACTCATCCCAGCCTGGTGCCTGCGGGCAGTGCCCTGAGTCTTGGTGCTCCTTTAAGAGGAGCTGC
>JAVCKT010097333.1:0-11829 GCA_032273925.1 Rhynchotus rufescens | reverse complement strand
TATGTGTGGAAAAAAAATCCCTGTGAAAATGATGAACAACTGAACATTTTGAGACTCAGGAGATTAGGCAAAAAGCATCTTATGGTTTTCTTAAAGGAATTACAGATGAAAGAGATTGCTGTTGGCCTGGAATATTTTTTTCTGGTTGCTTCTAAACATCCTAAATTCTTCTTTTGGAAGAGGATGTGTGGGTGGTGCTGCTGTAATGGTTATATAGCGTATACAGAACAGTACTACATACTGGTAATACTGGTGCCATAAATAACATGATGCTCTTGACACATGTAGCACCAAGCAAGCCCGACTGCCACTGAGGCTTCCAGGGAGAAGCACTGTTGTAACTCGCTGTGTTGAAATGGGGTCTCCGCTATGTGTGTTGCAGAGGGAGTAAATATTCTTTCCTCTGAAATAGCCTGTGAAAAATTAGCCAAACATTCTTTGCATCTGAATGGTGAAAGAGTTTTCTTAGAAGGGAAGGCTCTAGGATACTCTCTGCTATATTTTTCATCTGAAGAATAAAATAAATGGGTACATTTTTATTAAAAATGTGTATCTGTTCAAGTAGGAGAGATATTACCATGCACAAGTGTTTGACAGATCTCGAAAGCTTTTATTTGTCAGCACTTAAATAAGAAGTACGATTTTCAGGCACTTGACCATTTATCTAAATTATAAATCAGATCTCTTAATCCTTTGTGCTCAGGTGGACCTGTGAGAACAGTAGTTTCAGTAGTTTCTGCTTTTCAGTTGTGCTCTAAGTACTGTGATTTATGGCCTTTTAAAAATTTTTTTAAATTTTTTTTTTTTTTTTTTTTTAATATATTTTTGAGGTTTCCAAGAGCCACTCCCTGCCTGAGCTTGGAGACTCGTAGGTCAGGAGTTGCTGAAAGGGAAACAGCGAAGACAAAATAGACCAAGAGTCTTTTGGAACTTTTTCATGGGAGTATTTTTCATTAAAAATATTTTTGTAGAGGATGTGCTGCGCAGAAAGGTCAACATTTTTATTTTATATGATAATTTTATAAAACACATCCCCATCCAGGAGCAAATATCATAGTTTACTTCCAACTGAAGCCTGTCTTAAAACACAGTACTACTCTTGCTATATTTAAGACTAAAACAGAAGTTTTTGTTATAAAATAGTTTAAATGCATTCTGCATGCGTATCTGGCAATTTTCTTCACATGCCTTATAAAATGACGAGAGGAGATCTAAATCTCCACTCAGTGGCACAAGAGCAACTTCTCCCTACAGCGGAAGGAGAAATTGTGGAAGCTTTTCTGGTTCACACAGAGAGGGCTCAGGAAATGGCCATGACAAAGCCCTGCAATCCGTCACCTTGATCCTGGACTCATGGAGCCTTCCCAGCCTTTCAGGAAGGGTTTGCTGCTCTGGAAGGGCAGGTAGTACGCAGGATTGGGGCTTGCTCAGAAGGTTCCTCAGTCAGCCAGCTTTGCTGTGACCGCTCCAGACACATTAGTTATTGAGTGTGCCAGTGCCAGCCTGAAATGTGTGCTTTTTTTAAAAAAAAAAAAAAGCTGTGGGGAGGCATGCTAATTGAGTGCAACTGGCATTTCAGAAAAGAAGATAATTCAATATACATTCTGTCTGTTTCCAAGGAAAATATTTTCCGAGGAAATAAATCATGCAGTCAGCTGTGTGTTCCAGTGCAATTAGGGATAGGGACTAGAAGATGTAGCAGAAGGCAGAGCAGGCAGTGGAGGGTCTCGGGTAGGAGTGGGGCACCAGCTCAGCAGGAATTCAGAGAAGAGATGTTTGAAGGAAGATGAAACCTTTGGAAGACGAGGGTGTGCATCCCGCTGTTCTTGCCTTGCCTGCCATCTGCAACGCTGCAAGCAGCTCACAGGGTGAAAGAGTTTTTGATCCCTTAGCTTCATAGAACTGCTTTGGTCTACATAGTGTCTTGGCTTGTATTTTGATTAGCAGAGAAACCGGGAGTCATTAGTCACCAGAGCTTACCAGGGTCTGAAGGCATGGAAGATATTTGTATGAATCCGAGTGGCTCTGTGGAGGTAATCCTGTGGCGAGGAGACCGAGTTCAGTTTGCCATTCACTGCTGTGTGAGAGAGAAACTGGCATGTGGATTTTTAGCAGTGCATCTGGAGGAGTGGTAGTTTGGGGGCAGCAGCGGCACAAGGAGAGCGGAATTTAGGTGGCAGCCTGCCCTACAGGTTGGGGTTGTGCTCTCGGAGAGATTGAGCTCATTCCAGGCTGAAAATTGGGTCTTCACCTGCAAAGCTAGTACAAGTAGATCTTATGTAATGCAGCTCATCTAAATGTAAAATTTGCCAACATAATGGGGAAATAGCTTGTGTTCTGTAGCTGTCATGGTGTCTGTATCTTGCTTGAGTACCGACAGCAGAGGCAGGGAACAGGATAATAAGCTACCAGCCATAATGGGGAATGGTTTCAGTAAACTAGGGATAAAATTATGTTGGTGCTTACTCTGATTCATTTGTATTATCTACCTATTCAGATGTTTTGGGAGCCATGTACTTCACTTTCTGAAGAAGAGCTGTATCTTAATGTGACTTAAGTGTTGGTTTAATGATTTCTCTTCTACCAGTCAATTCAATTCACTGCTTGATAAGGCATATCTGGATATTAATGGCATCATGAAAAATACCCTGCCTCTTACAGATGAGTATCAGTCAGTTTTGAATTGAAGTTGTTATTCCTTAACAAGTAGTGTTTCATGTTAAGGGTTGTAAACATTTTTTCAGTTATCTTGAAGCAATTTCTTTGCTGTTACCTAGTGCCTCTCACTTGCAGCAAAACTTCCAAGCCATTCCAACCAATTTTCTAACCTCTGCTAGAATACTTAGCACATGCAGTCTGCAGAGGCAGTTAGCTCAGCCAAAAAAGATGTTTTCATCCCTCTGCAGCACTGTGTTTTTATCACCCTTCAGATAGAGCACACTATCAGACACTATAGTTTTACCTTTACATCTAGCTAATGTTTCGTCAGTAATAATTATTTACAGCATTCATATTTTACTGTGAATGGGATTCTTAAATGTGCTGCACTTTGCAGGTCTTAGTAAAACAAACTAGTATCTTTTGAATAAATGTATGCCAGCTAGTATGGAAAGAGAAACTTAGAAAGTAATATTAGCCAGTATATTTTTTGATTTCAGTTCAGCAATGAAGGTCTAGGCCTATATGTTGCACTAGAAAATCTGTGGCCTGAGGAGGAGAAAAGGGAAGGCGGGAGGAATGAAAGATTTAAAATGAAGAAGAGCATAAAGCATATTTTTTTACACTGAAACCATGGAGGAGAGAAGATCATAAGAAGGTGCATTATGTTTCTTCTTATATATGATGTCAATCTTGCATGTCTCAAAATGATGCAGAATACAGCTTTAGGCCTGTTTAATTATCTCCAAAAATCCAATAAATAGGACAGTATTTTATTAAACTTCATTAAAGATATATTATATCTCTTTTTGTTATGACAATATTTAACTTACCCTTATTCAAGTGAAGATTTATAGAGAGATTTTATTTATTTTAATAGCAGTAATTCTGTAGTACTTAGTCACCTTACTTGTAAGGCCGACCGTTACGCAAGCTCATAGGTTACAAGTGATTGCCAGCCATTGGTAAGAAGACAAGAATTTCTCCTTGCTACAGAATGAGCAATACAGTGCTGCAAAGAAAGGAGATTTGGCTTCAGAAATACAGGTGCGCAGCAGCATACAAGTTGTGCCTATGTTCAGTCTGAGCATCAAGACTTTCTCCTGTGCAAAGGGCCACTGTTTTCTAGACTCTAGACTCATGGCTTATGCCAGGAGTGCTGGTAAGTGGATGGACCTTTTATGTGTCATCTGGATTTGGAGTTAGCAAGGGCTTTAAAGGTGAGGACCTGAGCAGAATAAACTTGAATGAAGTTCAAAATGACAGTGTAAAATAAATAGTCTCCACAAGTTAACTTGCTGAATATAAAATGGCCAGCATGGCAGATTGCTGACAGCCACACATAGGGACTGAGATGAGTTGTCTGTCTGAGCTGATGGAGTTACAAGATTTGTGTACAGGTGCTAGCACAAAAGTCCGAATGAGAATTATGATTAAAAGAACTTGCTCTTTTCCTGGAATAACACAGCCCTGAGATACTGTTCTTGTGTTTTGGTGTATCAGGGAAAGAATATGTGGAGAATGGCATTTATTATTCTCAAAGCAGCTGTGAAGCAGAATAAAACAAGAGATGAGACCTAGAGTTTCAAGTTTTATGTCTGTTCCTGCTTGTAAAATGGCAGTGTTGAGTATGAATAGTTTGTAATGAAACTTTGGAAGCTGTTCAGCTGGAACCTGTTCAGCTAGTGATAGGGCAAGGAAGGGAGACGGCAAGAGATCTCATTTAATGAGCATCTCAAGACTGGATTCAAATAAGATGCAACAAAAAGGACACTTCGTGCACTCATTTCCAGGGTTTTGTCATTGCCTGCTGAAATGGACTTTAATGGTGATAACTATGTTCACCTGCATGAATCTGTGTGGTTGTGTATGGTGAGAACTGAGGTTCTCACTCTCGGCTCCAGGCAGCATTTGCTCAGAGATGGACCCTGAGTGCGGCTGTCCTTGCTTTGCCTCCTGCCCAAGGAGTTCATTGTCCTCAGGCGCTCTGAAATGCCAGCACAGCAGTGACTGCAGGTCACAGTAACCTCCTCTAAGGTTAGCATGGGTCTTTCTGAAGGGCACTGGCTTCTGGGCTTGTTCCTCGCATCAGCTGCTTGGTACTGTTTTGCACTGCAATCTGGATCTTTCTGTGTGCCAAGGTGGTGTTTAAGAGGGAACCAAAGATGACCTACGTCATTGTGACTTTATTATAAATAGAATAAAATCAGTGAGCATCAGCCTAAGCCATAATATCTATAAAAACCTGGCAAGTGGATGAGACAGAGAATCCTTCTTTCCATGCTGGGGGCCTGGCTTGATTGCTGGAGCCAGCGTATCATGCTCTTGCCAAAGATAGCAGATGATTTCCAATGGCCGCACCTATTTAGAATTGTTATTTTATGTCTCATCTATAAATGGATAGGATAAATGTTGTTCCGCTTCAGAAAAATAGAACAGGCATTATAAATGCTTCCAAAACTAACATGTCCTTAGAAAAATAACTATGTTCTGTGGAGTAGCAGCCACTACATTGGTCTAATGCTTTGATAATGTGACTTGTTAATTCCTTTGGTATTTGTAGTCCTGACTCAAGCTGTAACAATTGTAACATGCACACAGTCCCGGGCAACACGTAGCTCTCCGTTAAACTGTACAAGGCCATTTTGAGGACAAGACCATGCTCAAAAACTCATGTTTGAGCTTAGGCAAAGGTTATCCTGCTCATGTCACAGGTCTTGGCTGAAGGTCCAACTGGAGGTCACCACCTTCAGGTCATGTTACTACTGCGCCATCATTCGAGCAGTAGGTCCAGAGCTCAGGGACTTCATGTTACTAGGTAGCAGGTTTTGATTCTTTTATTCATTCATAATCCGTTCCCCAAAAGCAGCAACATACAAAGCTGTGTAAGTAATAGAATTTAGGGAGTTGTTAGGCTTCACACAAATTAGGAGGTTTCCCATTTAGAGAACTGTAATCAAAGCCAAAGAAGCAAAGAAAATGACTCCTGAGAAAAGTGCCTTGCTGCAGTTTACATTATTACCTAATTAAAGGTTTGATTTATTTATGTAACTGTTGTATGGGTTTGCAACAATGTCACATTTTGTAGTGTGGTTTACAGCATTTTTTCCCAAATTATCATTCTTAGTATTAGCTAGAGCCTGAATCCAGGCTGGCACATGTGGTGTTAACAAAAGCGATCTAGATTTTTGAGATATGTTGTGAAATAGTTTCTACTTTGCAATGATTATCCTTGTTTTTTAGGCATGTGTGGTTAGAGATTTCTTAGTGTGTTCACAATAGCCTCAAAATAGGCCAACCAACTCATTTAGATCCTAGAATATTATTATTGTCCCCAGACCCCAACCAGCATCATGAAACCACAAGATTCAAATGAACAATAGGATTTCTTTGGCAAAAAGATGTGTTCCTAACCCCGAAGGATGTCATTTGTTGTCCTTCGGAGAGTACTGGGGAGGAGAATTCCATTCCAAAACCCATTGCTTTGCATCCAGTCTCAAGGGAGAGCTTGTCTTTGACTCTGTCAAGCTGGATGGCAGCTTCTACCAAGGTAAACTCAGTTGTTAGAGTGGACAGCTGTACAGACTGGTAAATACAAATCCTTGAGGTAGTTTGCACAAGAATTTGGTGCAGAGTTGTCAGCCAGCACATCCCTATCTGGAAAAGCTTCTTCCTTGCAATTGGTAAAATCGCGAGATGACAAGGGAAGCTCCACCTGAAAGGTGGATCATAGGAACAAGGGCTTCAGCTACAAGCTAGCTTTCTGAAAAGGAAAGACGGAAAAGGATTGGTGCAGTGGTCTTGTATGGAATGAACATTTCTTGGCTGTGTACAAATGATTTCAAAAAAACATTTGGAAAAGTTCTTTGCAGCATTTTTATTCTGTTTTTCTTCATCAGTTTCATTGCCAAAATAATTTAATGTGGGTTGAATAGCTGCTCTCACTCTGTTTGACATGAGTATCTCATCTCAACAAATGCTGCTTTTATCTGTTATGCAATTCAGACTCTTCGTTGGAAGAGTAATGTCTGCAACTTTATTGTGCCCTAATCCAGACAGCTTTTTTTAAAGGTTATCCACCCTATTGCTGGCCACAGTCAATAGCGGCAGCCTTTCTCTAGCTGAGCTGTGCTGGTTAGTGAGGGTGACAGAAGAAATCCGAACATGCTACAGAATATAATAAATACACTTAAATATAAGTGGTTAAAGCTTTGGTAATTATTTTGAGGGCACCAAACCCTGTGATAATTCAGAATCTTTGGGGATCGAAGCTGTATTTTAAGGAACAGAACAGATACTACGACAGGTAATTGTCCATCTGACCTAATGTGCCATTTGCGATGGAAGCATCACTGGATGGTTTGGAGCAAGGTGTTAATCTTCTTCCCTTCAATGTGCTTAATTATGTAATACTATATTCATGGCAGCATTGGAGCAGAAGGGATTTCTTTCTGATTCCAGCTGGTGATTAGCTTGTGCCTTGATGATAAGGATTGACAGCCCTAATAATTTTCTTCTTAGCTAAAAGGACTTGCTATTTATTTATTTATTAATTTATTATAGAATTTGTTTTGCACATATGAAACAGATGGGGTGGAATCTTATAAATATTCCAGCAACTTTTTGAAATTTGCCAACTAGTTTCTCTCAGTAGTCTAATACACTCTTCCACCAGTCTTATTAATTTGCCTAAACCACAACTGAACTGATCCTCTCACATAGCAGTAAGATCTGAATCTTTTCATCCATAATGAATAAAGTCCTATTACATCTAATACGATTGACCCCAATCCTCCTACACATGTGACACACTGCTCCATCTATACAAATTTCAGTAAGTAATATTCTCCTTTGCTCTCAAAAGTCTCTAATTTGGGGAGATGTGGAATTTCCTAATGGCACCTAGCTCTGAAACTTTTGTGGTTAATGTGAGTGGCCACCATGAGTGCAAGAGCTTCTTTATTTGCTGGCTCAACTGTAGACAGACACAGACAAGTTGTGATAGACTTTTGCTGATCTGCCAGGACTCCCTCCAAGATTTTTATTTGTCAGATGTGTTCTACAGGGCTAGAAGAATCATTGCTAGTTGGGACTGATTATTTTGAGTTTGAATGCAGAAGCAAATTCTTGATCTTCCCTTATAATTTTATTGTACTTTCATGTCCTCCTATTTATTTGGATTCCTTCCAGTCTAGTCTGAGCAACAGCTGTGAGCAATTGCATTTCCTCATTAAGCATATTTTGTAAAGTGTTATTGCTACATCCAATTTAAATGATACTCAGATCACAGTTGTCCATTCCAGATTATTAACCTCTAACCAGACTAACCTATAATATGTGAATGTGGCAAATACTTGGGCTACATTGTGAATGAGCAGACAAACTTACTTATGCCTCACTTGTGCTTTCTTCCTCACAGTACCTTTGGCTGAGGCATCTGAAGAGCTGTGTCTGAAAGCCAAAGTCAATGTCTTCTCAATCCACAGATAGCACAGGGCTGGACAAAGCTAAATGCCTCATGACTTGAGGATTGGCCTGCTTATGCAGGAGACAAACAAGATCAAAATGTTTTGTGGCACTGACAGCACCCACTTCAGTCTTGCCTTAGGTCTTCAAGATCAAAAGAAAGATTTGTCATTGACAACTGGATCTTAAGTGTTGCTAGCTTTACAGGCAGACTTCCAGCTGTCCAAACGAGATCAAAGGTGCCAGAGGAGTCTGCTTGGCTACATCCCGGATACTCAAAACCACTGAGACAACGTGGCTACAATGCTGTGAGGCGAACACATGGCACGCCTTCTTTGCAGGGCTTCAGAGTAAATATTCAGTTTAGTGGTGGTAGCAGTGCTGCAAGTCTGTTCCTAGGGAAGAACTTCATTGTATGACATCTTTTATCTAGACATTTCCAAAACGTGGTAGTTGGCTGGTGGAGGTTTCTTGGGGATGTTCTCATGAAAACAGAGGGTAGGGGTGGCTTTCTCGAGAAGGAAGAACAGCAGAGTTCACTGCGTGCACCCTCCTGGCTCGTCAGAAGTGCCAAATTAAGCAGATTTCTTAAAGCTGCTCTCTAGGCAATGAAGATACTTAACCTGCCAGATAATTGATATTTGCAGTAGAATAGCAGTGTCCATAAACAGTTGCCATGTCTCACCTGGAGGCTGTGGCTTCTAAGATGTTCTTAATAATTCCCTGTAATGTGCAGGGAATCTCTTTAGACTTGTGTATGAATATCTCATGTATCTGGTTCTGAATCGGATGTTGATTTTCGGTTTGCAAATAGTTGCAAACATACCTGATTTTAAAAGTCCCGTGAATATTAACAAGTTCTCCTGAGAGGCGTTCCTTGGCTTTCTGATAGCACATAAAAGTTACATTTCTTTTGCACCCGCTCCTCAATGTTTGCAGTCATAATGAAGCCTAATATTGTTTGTACATAATTTTCGTCAGTCCTTTGCCTTCCTTTCCTGTCTAGTAAGAAGCACATGGGAGACGCTTGATATTTTTGTGACAGAAGATGAGGTGGAACATGACCTTGTTTGCCTCTCTGCAGCGTGTGCTGCATTCACAGACCATGAAGAAGCTTTGTGTTCTACCAGAACCACAGAGCCTTTGCCAGGTTTTAACTTGATGGACTAATTTTCATTTTCAGTGTGATTCTATTATCAGCCTGCAAAAGAATCCTTTGGTATGCCAAACAGGGCCCTCAGCTTGCGCTGCTACTAGGATTGGCAGGCACTCCAGGAATCTCGTGTTCTGTCGTAATCCAAGCATTCCCCAGCAGTTTGGTTATTTCTTAGAAAAATGCGTTCCATTTGAAATTAAATCCTGGTTGTGATTGTGCGCATTTTTGTAGCAACTTTCCCCTTGAACGATCCCAGCTTAGATTACCAGCAGTATATACTCTATCCTTGCCCTCATTATTGAGATGTGTGTCTGTGGGATGTGATCCATGCCCTGGGTCTGTCTGTGGGATTCACATGTGTGCCACCCATTCACAGCAGGCACTTGAGCGGAACCTGGCAGGCACGCGACGCTGCCGAGCACTTCGGATCGGGAAGCAGAAATCTTCTGAGAACAAACATAGAATTTTTGGAGGAGGCAGGGAACAAACACTCTCCCCATCCTCTCTCTGCTTGATAAGAGCAGTTTATTTTTCAGTGATTACATTTGGTGAAAATTGCTGTTTTGTCTCTCGTCCAAAGCCAGCAATTTCCCACTAGCTTTAATAAGATACGTGACAATTCTAAGTATTCTTTTAAAAAAAAAGCCTAAATTTCGTAAACTTGATATTGTCTAAAAGTGGAGTCAACCAGAATTCAAGACTTCTTGGAAATGTAGCCTGTACAATCTGGTAGGTTGTTATTTAAGTTACACGTAGTTCTCTGTAGCCTAAAAGATTTTTGAGTTGTTTATTGGTGTTTCTCAATATATTCATTTGAGCTGGTATATGACAAAAGCTATGGAAGGCAGCTGAGGATGTAAACTGAAAAAATGATAGAATAAGGGTTTATTTGATCTGTTCTCAGGTATGCATTATGGGATTGTTTTTATTTCTTTGTGGTGATTCTTCTCAAGTATACAAGAAAATGTTTTTTGTTTTTTTTAATACTATTTTTTATTATTTTATAAATGCTAATTTCCTTGTCAGCTTTCAGATGTAAGAATACAAGCTTCTTTCATGCATGCTACTTGTATATTTAGGCATATTTATGCATTTATTTATGCATTTATTTATCCTGACACTATGTGACACCAACATGAGGCACAGCATTTAAAATTTTACAGCAAATTATGCTTTTCGCTTTCCAAGAGCCAGATGAATAATTCTCTATCAGTAAAGCACTTGTGCTCTTAATTGTGTGATTTGCAAGGCCTGGCAATATGCAAAGCAAAAGTGCTATTTGTTTTATGTGGAAACTTAGCTGCTCTAAGAATCAGCTAGAGCAAAGCTGGAAAATATGATAATGATATTTTCGTAGCGCCGCGCAAGCAGGGCCAGCCCAGGTGGCACCAGGCTTCGCATCGAGCGGCCAGGAGCACAAGTTGCCAAATTGTACTGGGCCTCATCTTGCTGCTGGAAACTGGAGGAAGACCAGGGCAGCCCTATTTCAGTCCTAGCCACATTCATTGGCCCTGAGTCAGGATGGCTTTTCTGATCAATGGTTGGGCTAGAACGGGGCTGGGAATTGGTGACGAGTTTCACAAAAGGTTTAAGACCTAAGGGAGGTCATGCAGGTCATTTCTAACCTGTCACTCTCATGTTGCATCCGTAAATGAGTAAGAATTTATTTATCAATCAATGCAAATAGCTTGCAGTTCTGCTGCTTAAAAATTCAGGGTAGTCATTCTCAGGCAGTCACAAAGTGAATAAAGAATTTCCCGTGCAGCCTGCAGTGACATTGGGAGACTTTACATGTCCCTCATACAGATAAAAATGCCAGCCCCATTGGTAGCAGTTGGGTGGCAGGACTAGCAGGACTACAGAATCATGTCTTTGTGCACCCAAGTCCAAAGCCGCCTATAGACTGATGCTAGTGGACCAACTTTTATTAAGTAGTAGAGACCACACCAGCAGGAAGCCTAACCCATAATGATTAACTGTCTTTGCTGGGGTATGAGACATATACATAGTATAGTCTTCATTTCCCCTCCCTATAACCAAAACCTTTGGGGTTCCTTGCTACACTTAGGAGAGATTTCTACACAGCAGTCTCTTTATTGGTGTTTTATTTGGCCTGGCTAACCGGAAGGAGGCTTGCTTCTCACCACGGAGAGCCACGCAACAGGGAGACACGTTAGCTTCCAGCATCTACAAATATCCCGCTTGTCCTTGCTAAAACCACATCCCCAGCTACTCGCTAAAAGGCCCTTTTTCTCAGAAGTATTGCAAACATGTGAGTTGTCAGCGGTCATGCTTTTCTCTGACATACTTTCTATCAAGCCAGGAGAAGCAGGAGCCTGACTGGCAGGTCAAATATGGACTGTGGCATTTGAAATTGTTGTCTATCCTCGTCTTGTGTGTATGCTGCTGTTCTCAGACCTCCTACCTCCTTAGGGTCTTGGAAACTACTACAGAGTTGCTCTCTGAAACGTAGTCGTCACGTGTCCTGCGTGGTGAACTGTGTGGTCCTGGTTAAACATAGGCCTGGCCACAAGATGTGTGAGATTCTG
>JAVCKT010097332.1:0-11829 GCA_032273925.1 Rhynchotus rufescens | reverse complement strand
GCCGCAGCTCAGGCAGAGCCAGTGGTAGAGGCTGTTGCCGTCGATGACGAGCTTGGTGCCCCGCACGCGCACGGGCGCCAGGAAGCCGCCGTGCTCCTCCACGAGGCTCGTCAGCCCCGGGACGCCCATGATGGCGGCGCCAACGGCTCCCAACCGCCGCTGCGGAAGTGGCGCCGCGGCCGCCCAATCCGGGGCCTCCCCGCCCCGGGGCGGGGGGAGGAATGGCGGCCACTGCGCGTGCGCGGCGTCGCCTCGCGACGGGCACAAACACGGCGCGGGCCGCCTCGGCCGCCGGGCCGCACGGAACCGGGCCGGAGGAAATAAACCTGCGGGAGAGCCGGAGCTTGAGTGTTCGAGCTGTGGAGTTGGTCCCGCAAGTGAGGGAGAAGGGGTGGCTGAGGTACCGGAGCTGTTCTTGTGGGGTGGAGAGCCAGGAAACCGCAAAAGGGACGGGGAAGGGGTTTGGTCAGCGAAGGAAGGTTTGTGTCGGGCCTCATGAAGTGTAGGGATGCGTTAGGCGCTGTGGGAGAAAGCTGAGGGTTGCCTCAAGGAAACGAGACATGAAAAAAGCTGACAGGGAAAATGTACCGTGTGATTGCCACGGTGGTGTCAGGCCGAACAGAGGAGGCTTTTGGAGAGGAAGGGTCTCAACAGTTGTTTTTTTTTTTCCCCTTGTATTTATCCTCAACTTTAACAAAGCAGTTGGTGTGTTGCGGCTTGGCAAGTGGTTATCAAGTTGAGTAGGGTCATGGCGGAGCCATCCAGCACTTGTGCTTGCCCTCTGAATGTGTCCCTGCAGCCGCCGGATCCTGCCCAGCGTGGGACGCAGCGGTAGATCCCGAAGCCCTTTGCTAAATGATTCCCTTACTGTAGATGGGCGGACACTGAAGCAGAGAGAACAGGAGGTGAGAGACAGGCTTGTAAATAAAGCAGAGGAATTAGTCTCAGTGGGGCACTCTGAAGTGTGATACTGTAGGGTAAAGGATGGGGACAAACCCCTGGGAGTCAGGTAAATAGCTAAATCACAAGGTGAGCGGCAGCACTGACTGTTACCTGGAACGAGGTGACAGCAGTTGACTTTTAAGTGTTAATTATTTCAGAAACTTAGGTGGCTGAAGCTGCTCTGTCTGGCATTTACAAAGGCATATTCAGACTTCCATGAGCACAGGCTTCCTTAGAGAGTAGTAAGTGCCAAGTCTAGAAAGTTTACATATTTTTCGATGTAATATTTTATGGAAATTTTTCTGTTCTCCTAGCAACCTCAGCGTGGTCCATTCATGCTTTCTAACTCAGAGTGGGAGTTAAAGAAGGGGTAAGGCATTTTTTAGCTGAATTTTTTTGCTTGCCTTTTGCATTTCAAAATTTGCTCCCTGAAGGAGAATGTAGAAACAGAATCTCACAAGTCTGTGTGTTTGGAAGATTGTATCATTGTTAGGATGGATTGCAGTCCTGTGACATTGCCAAGCCAGGCCCATTGACAAAGTGTGCCAGCAGCTCAGCAGATGGGTGTTAAAATAGGTTCATGTACACACAGTGTTACTGTTACAAAATACAGAATCATGATCTTCATTAGGGCTCTGTAGCTGATAGGAAGTGAAGACTATCACTTGCAGCCTGCAATAATGCAGATTTTAATATGATGCGTTTTTCATTTTCCTTTTCCAAAACAGCACAACGTAATTTTTGGCTTGCATTGACAACTGAACAAACGTGGTGTGGTGACCCTGCACTGCTACAGGCAGTATTGGTGGTGCAAGCAGTTGCATTCTTCATAGGATTTTAAACTACCTTTATTTGCTACAAAGGATCCTGAGGCACAAATAATGCTCACCACCTCATAAAAAGGCAAGGTAATGAAAGCAATGTGCAGAGAAACCTACCCCTTGCCAGCTGGAATGAGGAAGGGGAAGGATACAAAGTGATTCAGAAGTTGTGTTCAATTACTGGAGGCCGTGGAAACGTTAGACGTTTGCCTGGTGGTCTCTGTGTTTGCAGGATCACAAATCACAGCTGACTTATTAAAAGGTGGATCAAGAAAGGCTATTATAGCAAAGGAGAAAGAAAGGTAGAAGAAGCAGGGTTTATTTATTGAGAGGCCTGCAGACTTGCTGGTTGTCAGGAAGTGTGAATTTTCAGTAGATACTAATGGTGAATCATGTTGAATCAATGAAGCTATCACTGGAATAAAGATAGGAGGAAAAACAATTGGTGCTATAAAGATAGGATATAATTCTTTGTGACACATCTGGGAGGAACTGTAAGGGGAAATACAAACATAGTTGTTCATGTTTTTGAAAAAGAGAAAACCTAAACTTTAAAATTAATGTATAGGTACCGTGTTTCATATCCCCCATCATGTTCTTTCAGTAAATCCGCTTAGTATTGACATGCCACATCTCCATTATCTGGAGTTTCATTTTCAAGTCTGCTGCCCACAGTTCAAACCATAATATTTTCACATAATTTGTGTTTCTCTGTAAGTTAACCCCTTTAAGTGCTGTAGCAGAATTGGATGACCATTTTAGTAAGTAGTACATTCACTGAATCCTTTTTTTTTTCTCTCTGTTTCATATGTTTCTTTTGAACATCCTTAGAAGAGTAACAGGCTTGGAAAGCTATAATCTAGAGAAATTTTCACAGTTTCTGTTGCCCGGAACAATGCTCAAATTTCAAGAAACTGCAAAGCAGGTCGCCGTTGCCAGATCTAATTCTTCTTGCTCAGATGCCCTGCTCGCAAGGAGATACATCATTCTGAGGAAACTTGGCAATGGGAGCTTTGGAAGTGTTTATCTGGTTTCTGACAAGAAAGCAAAGCCAGGAGCAGAATTGTGAGTAAGCACTTCAGATACTTTAAATAAAAATATTTGGACCATATTTTTGTTTTTTTACATTGTAGATGTTTTCTTTGTGTTAGGTTTTTGTTTTCATTCTCAATTTGGTATTATCCTGCACCCTTAACAAACACACTGTTTAACTTTAGTGATGGTATGAAACAGGACCAGGCCTTATGCTGACTCAAATTCCCACTGGATTTGTTTTTAATATATTTTACCAAATATCAGATGGTGCTTGTGTCTAAATCCTTTTAATTTACTACTCAGGAATAAATGGAGGTTTCAGTTAAAAACTGAAGAAAATATCTGTTATTTTCTTTTTCTATTAGCTTTGTTTGTCATACAGCTTAGAGATAGGAACTACCTGAGTTTACTCAGGTAGCACTCTAAAGGCGCTATCTTCAGTTTTGGTATTTTGGACTATAACCTAAGCTGCTAAAGACCAAAGACAAGCAATATATGTTTTGCCTATAAATAATTTTCTCTTTTTTTTTTTTATTTAGACTTTTATTTAAGCAGGCTGATTTGTGGTGACCTTGTTTTGAAGAAACATTCACTGCCTGCAGCATTTCATGCCTATCTTTTGATAGGGATGAGCCTGTGATGAACATGTCCCTTGCCACCCTCAGGGCAGAGGCTGAGTATCATTTGGCATATTCTTCTTCTTTTGTTTCATTAACTACTGTTGTTAAATACTACAACAGTATTTAACGGGGCAAATTGCTTTCGTTAAAATGTTCTGTAGTTCCTAATTATACCACTTGGGGGTAATCGTATCACAGTTATTCCGCTCTATTCTTCCTAAACTTGAAACGTAGGTTGAAAAGGGTATTCCCCTAAATTTCTGCCATTTAGACAGGTAATAGTGAATAAATATTGGCCCAGATGAACATGAAACCTCGGGCAGCATTTCAATAGAGAGGTTAGTTTCTTCTGTTTAGTAATATTGATTGCATATGGTAGTAAAATGTGGTATGGTAGTAAAAAGACACATCGTTAACATTACTTTCAAGCAAGAAAAGAATCTTTTATGGAACTGTACTGCTTCCATAACATTATCCATAACATTTCCCTTTGAGAAGCAAGTGCACATATAAATATATATTTCCAAAAGAAAATGAAAAAATAATGATTACACTTCTCACTTCAAATCTCTATAGAGCTCTGAAAGCATTTTGGTGTATGAAAGGAATGGAGGTATTTAGCCCCTAAATTACCTTAACAGAATTAGAATTTTAATTTAATTGCCTCAGAGATGATCCAGAACATGTGGAGAAAAATGTTAGCTACAGCATGAATTCAGTCACAGATAGTTTCCTGAAAATCATCTAGTCTTCTCATGTAATAGTCTAAAGCACTGTGAAAGAGCATAAAATAAACCATAAGAAGTCAAATTCTCAGTAGCCTAAATCCTGTATAATGATACACAAGCTGTTCAAAATGTCATATTTTTTTCACCTGTTCAACAATTTACTTAATTTCTTTTAGCGTGTTACCTACAGAATGATTTTTACTTGCACTGCCTAACAGTGCTTATCATGTAATTTCATATGTGATCTACATAGATTTTCCGTGATCAGGGAAACAGTCCCTGGGCATACCTTATATTTCTTTATCCCTAAAAGGATAAAGTATTATGAGGGAAGCATTATACCCTCATAATACGGATAGGGACGATGTGATAATCTGGGGCATGCCTCAAGTTAACAGGCTTATTTCATATAGAAGCTGTGTACAACGAGCTGGTCAGGCCAGCAATACCTGCCTCCTATGGAAATGGATGCCAGCTTCTTGCTTCTACCCCACTAAAATTTAATACAGCTTTTTGAGTACATTGTGTTCTGGTAGGCTGCTGAAATTCCTAGTATTGAGTTGAAATAGCTCGATGTGTTTTCCAGTGAATTGTAATACTCATTTGGATTTTTACTAATATTAATAAATCCACTTGTCTCAATGGCTTTAGGGCATAGGTAGCTTTTTGGAAATATGTAGCCCTGTCTATACCACATGTACCAGGATACCTGTTTTGAGTATCAATATTTTTACATTTTAATGATGAGAGCGGTTATTAGAGATGAATACAAGCATCTAAATAGAAGTGCCTCAGTCCCCTTGTTAGATTGGCTTAGTTCATGCAGAACAACGGAGTGTAGACCCAAGAGTTTGGGCAGAAGTGTTCCTGCAGGAATGGAAGTCCTCTATGGGTGCTGCTCTCATCTGTGGTCCCTTCTGCAAAATTAATCTTTTTTGCCCACAGAAGGCTTTGCTCCTGAGCAGGCCTCCTCTTTTGTCAAGAGAGTGCCCAGAGAGAAGCAGAAGTTGCTTCAGAGCCCTCGTCAGCTGCTGTTCCTGGCTCTTGTTTAGCACCGGGCAGATGGGAAGAGAGAGGGAGCTGCAGGGGAGCCAGACCCCAGCTGACAGGGGTGAGGAAGGGGCTGCTGAGAAATGTTACTGTGCAGCAGTCGTGTGCTGCTGCTGCTGCTGCCACCTCCTGCTGCCTTGCAAAGCTGCTTCTTGGCCTGCCCTGGAGCTGCTCTGGGCCAGGCTACCGCTGGATGTACCAGCACTGACAGCTCTGGCAGCTCTGGCTCAGTGCCCTGATAACTCATGAGGTGTAAAATCCTCCAGGAAGCGTCCTGGGCTGCAGATACCCTCACATACCTGGCCACGTAAGGGTGCTGGATGCATGTATGGAGGCTCCCATCAGGACTACCTGGCATCTGGAGAGGAGAGGATTGTTTAAATGGCTACTTTATTTCATGGTCATTAATTTAATGCAAGTAGCATGTGTATTCGGAGGAACAAATGTTAGATTTTCTATGTGTTTCCTCTCTTTCTGTAACAGCAGTATTTATTGCTGTTACTTAGATTAGAGTTGGCCAGGACAATATTGTTTTGAATGCTGCAAAAACCCAGCACAGAAAGTCTGTGCTGCAAAAACCTTATAGACAGACCTTATAGACATTATAGAAGGGAGATTTCATGCCTGTAAACATGGGAAAAATAGTAGTGAGGATGAAAATCGACTGATGTGTTGCAACCCCTGGCTAAGTGGTAACAAGTTTTGTGGCTGTTGCACTACAGGAAAGTTTCAAAAATGAATTTGTAGGAGAATTAATTATGTGGAATGCATATATGTATAAGCAAATAAGAAATTGAGAATTTCTCAATTGAGAATTTGCTTACAAAAGCAGTTTGTAAAGGGCTATTTTCAATTTGAAAGGTTTAGAAAGATACAGGACTTGTGTAAACCTATAGGATATAAGAGCAAAAAGAAGGAAAATGAAGGCAAGTGATGAAAGGTGAGTCTTGAGAGAGAAGGAAGACATTCTTTCCATAAGTGCACTTGTGAGCACTTACGAAACTGCAAGAAGACAAGTGCATGAGGAAATGGGAAAGAGAAGATAAGAGAGATCAGAAGGTTGGATGGAGGTTGGTGGAGAAGTGCTGTTGTTGGAGGTGGCCAAATGAAAAATTTGGTATCTCTGGCAGTTGAGAAAGGTAAGGCAATATTAGAAGGGGGAAGAGATAAATGAGGCACAAGCTCGGGATAAGAACAAGGTCATGGTGGAAGAGAGAATTGGTGTATCCACTAATAAAAGAGGAAGCGAAGATAATGAATTTGAAATGAAAGCAGGTAAAATATCTCTTACTCAGAATTCGTATTTTTTAAAGCAAGCTGTTCTTTGAGACATTGGTAGAAGTGAGAAAGAAACTATATACTTTTTTTTTTTCTTTTACTCCTAAAAAGTTAAATACACTGTTGAGCATGAGATTGAGCAGGAGTTGTATGGAGATCTACTGTCCTAAAAGATTCTAAACTGCATATTTTTCTTTGAATAAACTTTAGCACTGAAATCTGTATTCAGTAGCTTGTTGAGGTGAAATTATTTACATCTCCTGATTTAAATATCTGATTTCAGCAATAGAATTTAAACAATGCAAGCAGTTAACAGTAGTGGTTTCATAAAACAGTACATGATAATGTGAGGCTCCAAAATAGGAGCAAACAGTGATTGAATTTGCAGTTTCGTTAGAAGAGGCTGGCAGAAAAAAGTTTCTCACTTGCTGTTTCTGTAGGCAATCAAAGTCAGAGAGAGGGACACGTTGGGACTGGAAAGAAGCACAAGAAAAAATCATAATGCTGAGGAATCTACTGTAAAATTTACATTGGAATATGAATTAGCTTTGAAGTGGAGATGAAAAAATAACAGACACATTGGCAAATACCATTCTCACCTCGAGTATTTGTTCAGTAGCAGGAGCAGTTCGATGACTACACTGAGTATGACCTTACTGTCATGCACAGTCCTTATCCTTGGGATCTTCTGTTGTATGACTTCTTCACCAGTGTGCTGGAAACTGCAAAAATAAAGCCTTGTGTTTAGAATGTAGATTATTAGGATCAGAGTATAAACAGAAGAGCTGTTCGTGGCTCTGTGTGACACAGCACTCCCTGCTGACAGAGGAAATCTCATCTTCCATATGAAAAGCTGGAAAAACTTGAGTGCAGAGTGTTAGAATTATTTGTACATTTTAAAATCAAAATAGGTCTAAATAAGAATATGAAGGTCTAGCAGTACAGTAGTGTATATAGGTGTCAACTGTATGTCACTCTTAATAGTATTGTGTTGTATGATCATTCCTTCATTCCTTACGTATTGCACTACATTTGTATGCGTGGGTTTTGTTTGTTTTTTGCAATTTTTTTTTTCACAGTCTGGGGTGTTTTCTATAATTTTACCTTCTTTTTTATTATGTGACTCTGAAACCCTTTTCCACTTTAGTTTTGCCTTTCACCTTCTATTAACTGGAAAATTACAGATTTCTGTAAGCAGCTGCCATAACTTAACAATTGCGGATCTAAGTGGAAAATGCCTAATAATAAAACACTTACTGTAATGCTGATGACCTCCAGCATTTTCATTTAGAAAATTCTAGTTGTGTGCAGGCCAAATGCATTTTCTTGTGCTCTCAAATGTTCTGTTTTGAGAAAATCTGTACGCATTTAAGCTTCTTTGCCTTTCTTGGCAGTGTTTATTTTTTCCGAGGGATATTGTCCACAGAGGAGTGGGGAAAAAAGCCAAACCAGTGATTTGTAATGTGGTGCAAGGTGGTGCCTCTATGGAGTTATCTCAGACTAGCCATTAAACTTAAGAATTGCAATTAACTTCATTCTAAAACAACTGGCTTGTGAAGACATGCGGTAAACAACTTTGTCAAATTTCATCATAATTGCCTCAAAAGAAAATGAAAATTTTTATTTTTAGGTTTAGGGCTAAGGCAAATGACATTATCTTTCTTATTTGTGTTGAAAATTGTGTAATTTGCTATCCATGTCCTACAAGAGCTATTCATCCTATTGGATGCTTCTGACCAAGCACAGCAGAGATTTAGACACATCAGATAGAGAAGTTCCTGCAACTTCTGTGAAAACAGATGGCTGAGAACAAAATTAATGCCCCCGCAGAGGCCAATACCTGAGCCACTCCTAACTATGGAGGAGTTTGTTTTGTACTAGAGAATCCTTCCAGGAGAAACACCATCTATATACCCACATTTACACCAAAGTCATTGAAACACAAGAGATGTGTTTACAGGAAAGGAAGCTTCTCAGTTCAGGATGGCATGTTTTGTATTTTATTTGCTGTTTTCTCCATTAGGCATTTGATAATCTGGTTTTAAGCCATGTCCTGTATATCCTCTAAAAAGAGATTGAATTGCCTAGTATTGACACTGCCATTCCATTCTAGTGATCCCTAAAATAAGCTTTTGATCCCTAAAATAAACTTTGAAATCTTTATTTCAAATTGCAAAGTAACTCAGCTAATATGTAACTGGCCTTTACATAAGAATTACATGTATTTGCAAATGTTTGATGAGTTTTTAATCTTTTCCAGGGTTTGAACTGAATTTAGACATGGTAGGTGGGGATGCAAATCACTGGGTGTCCATTTGCAGTATTTCACATATTTTCATATTTTTATTTAGAAGCTTTTTCTGCAATGTATGCAGTTCTGCTCTCTCTAAACATACCTCCAGCTTCTTCCTTCCCTCTAGTATTTCTCCTAGTATCTATACATATTTTTCTTTCTGCATTCCCTAGTTAGTGGCCAGAAAGGTGAAGCTGTGTCAGTCTCTGAGTACATGCACAGATGAGGTGACAACTCTCTGTACATTGACGGTTTGACAGCTCAAGCAGCAAAGAACTTTTGAGATTCAGGAGCTGCTAATCTAGGTCTCTTCCATGTCCCACTTAGCTCATTGAATAGTTTCATCTCGAAATCCCTGGGATTGCTACTGTTCTCATAAATTGGGCTGAAATTGGCCAGTAGATCCATATTTTGAGTAGTATTTGTCAGACAATTCTTTGCTTCGTAGAGAAGCTTAATAAATTTGGGACAATTGGATAAATTTTCAACAGGTGGTTGGACACTTACTGTCAATTTTTCTGCAGCTTTTTAGTGTAATTGATATTTAATATTTACTTTCAGTTCTTTGCCAATATATACGATGTAAATGCTTTGAAGCTTATTTGATCTTATTTGATAGGAACCTCAAGTCAGGCCGCTGTGAATATAACATTTTATTGGTAGTTAAAATGAAGTTTATTTACCTCAGAAGTTATCAAATCAGTGCTGCTTTATAAAACTGCCAGTTTCATTGTTTTGCTAAAATCCAATCTGTGATGTGAAACACAAGGCTGGCATCTCAATATTGCATGTAAGAAATAGTTGATAGGATTTTTTTTTTTTAATAATGAGTCAGTATGGCCTTAAATGTATTGCTACATTCCGAAAACATTGGATTTCCATCATGTAAACTGACATCAGATTTACAAAGCCTATTTGAAATGCAGGTCCTCTTCAATTTCTTCATTCTTTCAAAGTCTGGAATCATCTAAGATTTTGCACATGTTCATCTAAATATCTGAGGAGCTTCCTTTTCTTGTTGGCAATCATAGACCTATTTCCTGACCTACCCCAAATCAATTATGTATTAAAGAAGTAGCAGGACTGTGTCAGCATTTAAACAGCGAGCATGATAATACTCCTGCAGTCTCTTCTAGCCCTGTCATCTTGATTAGTTTATCAGTTAACTCTAGCAGGTAATTACGTTTAAAGACAATATCTCTTTACAGCAGAGGTTTGTGTTCAACGTTAGTTTTGAAGGACAGCGCTATCACTCATAGATAATGAATGTCCTAGCTGGTTGTGCAAAGTGAAGCTCTGGCTTAAGTTTCACTAATTCATAACTGTGCACGGGCAGCAGCTGAAATACACAGTGGGCACCAGGGACTTCTAGTTCATAAATTTTCAAGAGGTGCTTATACGTCCCCTCAGTGGAAGGCACATGCTGAGAGGTGCCAGCCCCCCAGCACTGTTTCTGCATGTGGTAATTGTGGGGTGTCAGCTCAGCTCCTGCCTCTGCCTTGCATTATCCCATTAATCCAGACTCACGCTAGGAGTCCTTGGAAACTGCGCACTTAGCTGAATAATTTATCCCATGACTTTCAATTATTTATGACTTCTTACTACAAATGAAATAAAATCTAAAGGTGGAAGAGTTTTGTAACTTATGAATATCCAAGAGACAGCCAGCAGATTGCTGGGTCCTTAAGTCCCGGTGTTTGCTGCCTGTTTGTTTCTCTGAAGCTATTCCAAGGGAACGCTCATTTGAAAGTGAATTGATTAAAACAATAACAAATGACCCCCTGCAGTTGTCCTGTGCTTGCTTATCTAATCCTGCTGGCTGCCTTTTTTCTTCTCCAGCTTTTAGCCCTGAAAATAAAAATTAGAAATTAAACCCAGGATCCTCGAGTCATCCTAGGTTTTTGAACAAATATTCTTGATCTCCTTGGAGACTGAACAAAGGAGCACCTCCTGCAGGACATCGTTAATTGCTGCTTCTTTTCCAATAAGCTTTTCTGAGCAAGCTGTTGTTTGCTCTTTTCCATGAGGTGAACGCCTGCCCCATCACCTAGAGTGCAGGTCACCAGCTGTAACCTGGTCTATCAGCTGAGCTGCCCTAACAGTTCATGTGCATCGTCTTTCTTGGCCTCAAACATGAAATACTGTGACACAGAACCTCAGTAGATAATTTTTGCTGGGAGCAATTGAAAAAGTTAGTCACTATAATCTTCCCATTTGAGTGGTTAAGCGTGACTTAACGGCTTCTATCAATGGTGCTTGTGGGAGCCCCGACTTCAATGTGTGTTGAGTCTTTACTGAAGCATCTGTAACCATGGCTAAAGCCCTTGTATGTTCATTTAGGATTTCCAACACATTTTCTTGGAGTCAAACACTACAAGGTTTGTTTCACTGGTGGTACAGAGTTGCAGCTTGAGCCAAAATTGTTTCAGATCATTTCCAGGTCAGGCCAATAGTGGTTCAGGGACTAGTTTGATAACACGGTGCGCGTTCAAAGTAATTCTTAGGTGAAATTACGTACAGCTAATGGTGGGCTAGTTCACATGTTAAAGCTGGGCCTGTAGATCAGGACTTCATAAGCGGCAGGATGCTTTAGTCCATATGCCCTGCGTCCTTGTTGGGGCTCAGCTGCTCTCCAAGCCCCACTGCCATAGGGTTAGAGACCTGCAGAGCTACCTCGCGATGGACGTAAGGCAGAGAGGACAGGAGCTCGTGTTAGAGCCCAGCACAGCTCCACATTTTTCCCTCCCTGAAAAATACACCTACGTGCAGCTACCACAACACCGTGGAAAGCACAGATGTACACATCTTCACTGATTAAAAACTGATAGACTAGAACAACAACAGTATTGAGGTTTACAGCACACAGGTGTCCAAGACATGGTCTGTATCCCAGTGAAACAATTTATTTAGATCTCTCTTTAGGAAAGTTCAGAAGTTGGCTACCCTGGATAAGTCTCTAGTGGGATTTGCAGGACAGCTGGCGCTGGAGCGTAGGCCACGGCGTATTGTGGTGAGGGATTTAGCTCGTAGGAGCTGCAAAGAGGCTGCAGGCCTTGGGGTGG
>JAVCKT010097331.1:0-11829 GCA_032273925.1 Rhynchotus rufescens | reverse complement strand
GCTCCCCTTGGGGCCCTTCTTGCCCCACACACAGAGTTAATTGCTCGTGTCTGGCCTTTAATGAGGGCCTTGATCAGGGCTAACTGTAGTAAACAGCTGAGACTTTTTAAGTCCTGTCTTCAGAATATAATTCTGGAAGGAAAAGACATGCAGAAAGGCTCATAAGTTAGGGAAGGACGGTAGACACACACAGCAGTTGGCACTCTGCAAAAGTCAGAGGTTTCTGGGCTGACTTTAAGCCTGTATAACTTTATTTTAGGTCCCCCATTTATACCACTGTCCACCAAGACAACCAATGTAGCTGTGAGACTGAAAGGTGTATTAAATCCAAATAAGGAAAGGAAGGAAGGAAGGAAGGAAGGAAGGAAGGAAGGAAGGAAGGAAGGAAGGAAGGAAAAAAAGACAGTAAATATGTCTGCATTTTTGTCTTGGCCAGTGTTATTTTACAGAAAGATCTTTAATTTACTTAAAGACATCCAGTGAAAAATAAATATTTTATTTGCAGAAATGATGCTCATTACTTATAGGAAATAGCAAGAGACTGAGTAGTGTCTTTAAATCTGATTCCTTTTCCACTGTGGATTTGGCTGGGCATGTGTAGACTCTTCAGGGAGAGAGAGCTGTCCTGAAACTTTTACTTGAGCTATTAGATTCTCCACAAAATTCTTAAAATATCTAAAAGCAAATTTTAAGTGACTGCCTCTCAGAGCAGTGGCAGTGGAGAGTTAGATCAAAAGTTCAGCTAATTTTGAGGAGAATCTGCATTAGTTTACAAACAAATTAGAGCTGCTCCTAATTTTAGCAATCTGTAACCAGAAGGCCTGGATCAAAGCAGTACTGCCCTTCACTCCTCAGGAGCCAGTTGCTGGGAATGCTGGCCCGCTCTGAATGTTTTCCTTTGACTGATGTTACCCAGATGTGATAACAGTGAACTGTGACAGGAACAGACATTTAGTCTCCGTGGGGCAAAGAAGTACTTCCAGGCGTGCTTGAAAAAAAAATCTCCAAATTTAGTATCACTAATCCCGTAATTAAATAAATTCTAAATCTCTAGATTTTATTTTGACTATCTCCATGAATCTCCATGACTTTGTACCAACAAACCTTTCTTTGCATAAATGGACTATAGCCACACAAATAGGCATGCTAAATTGAGGGAAGTTTTGGGTACAAAAGATTTGCAAGAAAAGAGAGTGAAATGAATGGGAGCACTAGGCTTTCAATGTAGGGATCTACTGGGTAGGGAAGTGGAGAAAAGCAACAAAGGAGAAGAAACAATTTATTTCAGTTATTTTTTCTTTAGAAACTTAGTCGTACAGAAGTCATAAGCTTGGAAAGTCATAAAAGCAACTGATAAACTGTCCATTAATGCTGTTTTTTTTTTACTCAAATACATGGAACAACATTGCATTCTATTCAGATACTCAGTTACATACAGATCACTAAATTGAACATGGGAATTTACATGATATTCTGAGCTAAATACATTTATAGCATCATATGCAAGCATAGGATTCTCTGATGGAAGCTTGAGTTATATTATTATATTATAAATTAATATCAGACATAAATACCGGTGGCCTAAAAGATTGAAGAGTTGCAGCAACAAGCCCCGTGTTGTACCATGTCCAATAGCACTGCTTCCAAATTCCAGGTGCTGTGGGTTCTCAATGCTGTATCTATAGAAGTGTAGAGTTCTGGGAACAAAATAATGATGCATGTGCCCTTCTCTTCCAGTTCTAACAAGATTAACCCCACCAGCAATGTAGTTAACCTGCGTATGAACATTAGTGCTGTGGCTCAAGTACAGATCAGAGGGTAAGTACTCTGCTGGTTCAATTAACCATTAACCATAACAATAACCATTTGTTTTGTAGCAAATCTTCCCACATATCATCATCTCCAGGACCCTGTATGCCAAGAAAAGCCAAGGCTCATAGGGAGCCTCTTAGGATGCAGCTACTAAGTACTTTTCCTGTCACATAAAGCAAGACTGCTGGAATGAACCCCACTACAGATGTCTGTGCAAACGCAGCACAAGAAACCTACACTGTAGTGACAACAGCTACAGCCAACTTTTTGTCTGGGCATTCAAACTGTGTCCACAGGCGCCACCAATGCAAGTGTTGTTTGGATGTGTGGGTCTGTTTGTGAAATCATCTGTGCACTTCGTTCTGAATACCAGAGCAGAATCTGCTGGGTTTATTACTGGAACGATGCACCATGTGTTTTATGGCAAGGAATATGCTAATAGGGAGCAGATTGAGACCTTGGGAAATGATGAATAAAGAATGAGCTATGATTATGGCTGTGATTGTAGCTGGAGTTAAATCAGCTAATACCGTGGAGTTCTTGCCTTTCTGTCAGAAGCAAGTGTGTGCTCATTGACACAAGGGATGCAGGGGGTTTGACTGAGGTCGGTGATTGCTACTCTCTATTCTCACATACAGTTCGGTTTAGGAAACTATAAAATGCAATTAGTTGATAAGAATCTCAGACTACCCTGTAAAACCTTTGAACAAGTCTCCTGTTCTGGCATTGTGGAGGGAGTCGGCAGGATGTTCTTGTAAAGCATAATTGTCTCAAATGCTTTTTGTCTGGGAGCTCAGATTTCCTCCGTGTCCCCTCTTCTCAGACTGCAGCCCTGGACGCTGTCCATTCTCAGCACAGCATCTACATATTTTTACTCCAGTTCTACTGGAAATCTGTTCAGATACCTCATCATGGAGAACGGTCTAAACACCAGACAGATGGCATTGCTCTCTGCAAACAGAGAGTCACTTCCTTGCTTAGAAGGAAAGGCCCATCCTTCAGAGGAAGTATGAAATTAAAATGCAGTCCCTCAGTGGTCTATAAAGATTCAGTAGAACTTTATGGAAACATCATATTGCTCACCTCACCTAATTTCAGTGAATCTGCCTGAAATGCCTTTTCCAATGACATGTCTTTAAGACTTAAGCTTTCAGCTATGGTCTTAATTTTGCCTAAAAGTAATAGAGCTGATAACTGGCAACAGTTACCGTTTTAATTCTTCTGTTTTACAGAGTGTCTCACCCTCCACAAATTGTTTTGCCACTTCAGAACTGGGAATCCAAAGATGAACCCACAAAAGAAGAAGAAATTGGTCCTTTAGTAGAACACATCTATGAGGTAAAAATTATTTATGTATCTGTAGGACTTGATGCTATTCCTCTTGAAATCCTGATGAATTTGGGTCTTTGTCTGTATCTGCAGCTAAAGTGTAGAAGATGTAAATATTCTGACTTTAGCATATGGACTATGTTTAATCTAGTAGTGCATAACTGCAGTACCTGTTCATGTTAGTGAAGGAGATGCTGGTTTGTGATAGGAGTCTGTCTTTGACAATGAGAGATCTCTGAATACTTCAGATGTTTGACAGAATTAGAAATAGTGTACAGAAACTCATTAAAGTCCATGTCAAGCACTTCCAATAACTTCAGTGAATTTGCTTTAAAAGCTATGGGTGTTGTGACAGGAAAAAATATATTTACCTTAATATCTAGCTAACTTTAAAAATGGAGATACATAAATGTAACATTGTCTCATTGCCCAGAAAATAGTCTGTTGAAAATAACTCTTGACTTCTTCTGAAGTATATATATTTCTGTCCTGTGGGGTTTTTGGCCTTTTGTTTTTGTTTGTTTGGGGTTGTTCTTTTTTTTTTTTTCTTTTTTTTTCTTTTTTTTTTTTTTTTTCTGTTAGTCATTCACAAATGAAAAACACGAGAGGTTTTCATGTTAGAAATAAGTGCTCTGAGTGCCCTGGATGGCATAAAGACAATCTTCAGTATTCGATAGATGACCTGTACTTGAGAGGGTGAAACAAAGCACTTCAATGTGGTTATAAATCACAAAACAGCACTTAGAAAAATATGTACTACTGAACTGTATTGACAGCAAAAGGTTAAAATTCTGCAAAACTGAACTGCCATGAATCAGACTATAAAATATAAATTATTGTGAATTCCTTATCTCAATTTATTTCTCTATGTTAACAAAATATGTGATAAATCTTCCTATCTCTTCCGTTTAGACTGTTGGTAGAGCAATATCAGTGACTTCAGGCATACTTGAATAGTTAGGGTGACTAAATCATTATATGGACTAAAAAAAACTCTTTTGTCAAAACTTTTTACAGAACAAGATGCAAAATTGAAAGTGGGTTTTGTCTGGTTCTAAAGAAAGCCCATGAATCACAAAAATTCTACATATTTTTTAAAAGTGTCTCCTTTCCAACTCTAGAGACTTTGAATAAAGGTGCCTACACTGTTCTTTTCTGCCATGACTTTCTGCTTCTTTCGCTGTCATACCAGTGTTAGCACACAGCCAAAGTTGCTGTGGATATCAGATATTTTCCAAATTGTAAACTAATAAAAGAAGACTACTAGCCCATATCTTTTTAATCTCTATTATTCTCTGTCATGTTCCCAGGGGAAAAAAAGAAAGATCTCCTAGGATCTAGGAATGCTACTTATCTTTTTGGGAGGGGAAAATGAACTGAGAAGATTTGAAAATACTATTGTTAACCACACAAAAAAACAGTTGAAGGATCTGCTAAAAACTTTCTACTGCTGCCCCCTGAAATGTGCTTCTTTCCTATCCTGAAGATTCAGCAGCTCTTTTCCAGTATTTTCTGTTAAAGAACATCGTACATATTTGCATAGTGTGTTTTGTTAGTATGCTTTGGTTTGGGGGATGGAGACTGTTATTTTTGGTTTTAGTTAATTTCAAGTCTTTTCTATATAGGAAAAAAATGGGGAAAATTCTGAGTTTTTAAATATGAATTCAAACAAAACAGGCTGGTCTCCCAGATAAGCCACTGGCTTTCTGGATAGCATGAGACGGTCCTGTCAGGCTTCTCTATCAATAAAATGAGAGTAATAACTTATACTTTTTCATAAAGCACTTTAGGCCTGTGGACATTATGAATTTTAAAATATCAAAGTGGTGATTGCTGTGGGTTTTTTTTTGCCATTATTTGCTGCCTTGGAAGCTATACACTGATTATATTTGTTTGACAGCTGCACAATATAGGACCAAGTACTATCAACAGTACAATTCTCCATGTCAACTGGCCTGTGTCCAGTAGGGAAGAATTTCTTCTGTACATTCTTCATATCCAGACACATGGACCATTGCACTGTCAAACAAGCTCTCCTATTAATGTAATGGAAATAAAGGTAAGACATGCCCTATTGTTTCCATCCCGTCCTGTACTTTGCTTGATTTTTTTCTGCCTCCTACTTCACAATGGGTTGGAGCTTTTAGGGAAATATTCTCAGTGATCCCCAGGTAGTTTTCCTGGGGAAGAAGTAAGTTACATACATCCAGTAGTAATTGTTGTGTGGTATGTTTGGCTTCTATACTCTTCTTCTCCGAAGAAACTTGGTTCTTGATGCAGTACAGTCTTATTATCAGCACAACAGGTTATTTTGTTTTTCTGCTTGGAAAGGATTTTATAATTATTTTAATCACAACAGAAAAAAAGAAAAGCCACCAACTCTCCCCAACAGTTTTCAAAGTGTCACTTCTAAATAATGTTTACTGTTCATATGGTTTTTCCTTCCATGGGCATGGTTTCTATTTCATCCAAGAAGCCAAGAGAGATTAGGAATCAGCCCTTTCATTTAATTTCCATTGAGGAATAAATGATAAATAGGAAACTGAAAATACAAAAAATATTTCCATTTTATACTCAAAACATAACACATTTGGAACTAGATTTTTTTTCTACACTATTTCTATTTTTTCAAAAGTGGTGAGGAGCAAGAAGCTCCATTGCTGCATATGTATTTGCAAGTACATGGAAAGGAGTTCAGCGTCCCTCTCTCCCTAGCCACTACTTTCTATTCTAAATTTTGCTTAAGCTGAGACAGAAACATTATTGTCAGAAGGGGAGGGCTGTTTGGAAAAGAGCCATAGCTCCTGATGACATTCTCAGGCAATATATTTGTGATTTTTTTTTTAGCTTTTTGATTTCGCTCTTCCTCTCCTACCTTTTCAAGGCACTGAACAGCGTGAATATACAAATTAGGTGTCAAATATGTAATGTTATCTGTTGCTTCTGGTGGGAACGGGATACAGAGGCAGCTTCCTTCAGGTTTTGTGTAAGCAGCAAGATGCCTGGCTGAGATTTCTAGAGCAGGCCAAGGATATTATATGTCTGGCTCCTCTTGGCTTTCAGAACTAGCTTTTTTAAGGTACTTGCATCCTTTCCTATAGCGTATGCTTTCTGTGGAGGGCTAGGGATATGAGTGGCTATTAAAATTAGGAAACTTGCAAAAGGCTTGAAGGGGGGCAAAAGGAGGTGACTATGGGGAGGCTCACAAATGGCAGGGATAGTGTGAGTGGGGACCAATGTCTCACTGCACTCAGCAGCATGTTCACTGCACACAGACTAGAGCATCAAGTCAAACTCAGAGAGCCAGATTCTAAACAAGAAAAAAAGAAGTGGTGTTTCGTACAGCAGGTATTAGAGGTCCAGAACTTGCTGCCAAAGGAAGTAGTCAGGGTTAAAAGTTTACGTGGTTTTAAGAGGAAACTGGACAAATCCACCAAAGAGAAATCCAATGCAAGTGAATAACTGAATAAAAACTTTGTCTAGATCAGGAAGTCCCTGAGCTGAAAATATTTGGAAGCTGAAAGTTATTAGGATAGAGCATCGTACGTGCTTGTCTTGTTCTTACTTGCTTCCACATCCATTTAACGTCAGTGTTCATGAAGTTAGATGGACTTTTGGTCTGATATAGTATTGCTCATGATTTTTTTTTCACAGATAAATACCAAAAAGTAGTTTTAAGGGGCCTGTGTCTGTAAATATTAAAGGGACAGGCACTAGTTCCCAACTAGGGAAGAACGCCTATACAAGGTGACACACAGAGCAAATAACAGAGAACTGCAGCATGAGCGAGACATCTGTCAGAGGAAGCAGCCAAAGAGCAACTAAAAGCCATCACATGGACGAGGTACGTCCAGTAAGGTGACATGTGGTAGCTGACCTCTTCCAGAGGTGGTGCCTCCCTGTGCAGCAGAGCTGTCATCAGCATCTGTAGGTCCTGATCCGGAGGTAAAGTAATGCCATGTGACGCACTGCTCTTGAATGGTTGCTGGCCCCTCTTATATAACAGCCTTTTTATGAGGCCTCTTCCAAAACATTTCTGGTGGAATTATTCATTGCAGCAGAGCATATTGCCTGACTAGAAGAAAAGGAAAGTTAAACTGGGTTTTGGAATGAGAGGTAAAAAAAATGATGAGATTTGGATATCTGTTGCAGGTGACAAGGTTGGGAAGAGCAAAGAGCAGTAACCAAAAGAAAAGTCAAGTTTTATTAAAAGAAGGAAGAATCATTAAAAGCAAAGTGTGGGATTATAAAGCAGATCATGCAGACAGAATTTCCCACTTCAATGCCATTGGCTCAAGAGGAGACAAATAACCTTTAACCTGAACATCTAGGCCGTTGTGGAAAATCCACTTGTAAAATGTAGCAGGAGACATTTTCCTTCTCCCCACCTTAGTCACGGATGCATGGTGCTGTCTGGCATAACTTTAGTCTCTAGGGCAATCATAGCGGTGACTGCACCAAGTGCACTAGATGGATGTGGAGTTTGAACTGCTCCCTCAGTTGTACTTCTGTGTTTACCCTCAGTGGTATTCCCATGTTTACCCTCAGTGGTACTCCGGATGTCTGCCTCAGTGCTACTGCTGATGTTCACCCTAAGTCCTACTCCCAGTGTCTACCCTCAGTGGTACTTCTTTGTTTACCCTCAGCCCTACCACCAATGTTTACCCTCAGTCTTACTCCCATGTTTAGCCTCAGTCCTACTACCGATGTTTGCCCTCAGTCATGCTTCTGTGTTTACCCTCAGTCCTATTCCTTATGTTTACCCTTGCTCCTACTTGGATTTTTACCCCCATCAGTGATCATAAGACTTCTTGCAGCTGCCTGTAGAAGGCCTCATCCACTCCCTCTTCCTGATTACAGGAGGCCTGTAGTAAACTCCCAGAACAGTGTCGTGCCCCTGTTGCCCTGCCCTGTAATCCTCACCCAAAGACTCTCGGCCCATACTTTGTCCACCCCTATGCTGAGCTCTATACATTCCAATTGTTCTCTCACATAAAGAGCAACTCCGCCATCTTGCCTTCCTGGCCTGTCCTTCCTGAGAATCCTAAAGCCCTCCACAGCCACATTCCACTCATGAGAGCTGTCCCACCATGTCTCAGTAATTGCAATGAGATCATTGCCCTGCAACTGCACACGCATCCTCAAATCTCCTTGTTTATTCACCTATGCTATGTGCGTTTACATAGAGGCAGTTGAATTGGGCTCCTAATATGCGTCTCATTCTTGCTGGGGCAGCTGCAACTTGACTATGTGGGCCTTCAGAAGATTTCATATTTTGCCATTTTGCCATATTTTGCTTCTACTTCCTCTCATGAAGAGGAAAATGCTGTTTAGAGGATAGCGGAGAATAACAATGATGAGGATATGTGTCTTCCTGTGTATGAAAACATGAGTAACAATGTTCAATGGGTTATGGCTTCAGGAATCTTGTTTCCTTATCTGTTTAAGGAACATATTGCCACTGCAATGCTATAGTCTTTGTGAAATACTTTCCATTTGCAAATATATGCAGAATATTGTAAATTAATATTCTGGATTTTTTTATGCTATATCTTCCATTTAAATTCTTTGAGTATGATTTCAGCTACAAAACAAGGAATGTCAGATTTCTGCAGTACATATCACATACTAAGTATGTGTGTATATGGATAAGGATATTTCCTGTTAATCACTAAATGCTAAGTTTGAGCCTTTACTGTAATAATTCACTCCTGAAGATACTAATGCTGTAGAATCTATGGAAAAAATAAGTATGGATAAAAACTCTAATATTCAAAAGGATCTCTGTATATGTACCACTTGTCATCATAGAATGAGGATTTTTTTAAACATACCATTTTAATGTGGTTCTTTTAATTTGTCATTGTTAAAGAACAGAATGTACACGGGTGAAAGAATCAAGGAAGGAGAATTCCTACATATTATCACATTCAGAGGGAGAGATTTACTAGCTCATTAACTGTTCCCTTGTTGCAAAAAGAAAATGTTAATATAATTAAGTACAAGAAGGGGAAAAAAGAAAAGAATTTCCTTTCTGTCTACACGGTTTTTCAGCAGTTAATAAACTGTAATATATTTCATTTTGCAGGATGTGTTTGACTCGGGATCTCAGACAGTGTCAAAAAAATTTCCTTTTCAGTGCTGTAATATCACAGGCATATTTTCATCTGAAGTAATGGCCATATTTTATTGCAGCAACTTTAAATTTATCTTATTATATAGATTAGGAACTTGCCCCAAGTGCCTAACAGAAACAAGCGCAACAGTGATGTGAACTCCAGTGAAAAATGGAGAGCAGAAAAAAGTTGTCTGTTGCAGTTCCTCCAACTGGGCCATATCTTGCTGTGCTAGGACTAATCATGCTCCTAGCTGAAGACAATATATTCTCAGGGCTATGTTGTTAAATTGAAAAACACAATATTCACACAAAGTTCAAGACTTCTGACTAGGCACCAAATCTGTTTGTTAGTATCTGACTGTTTATAGAGGATATATCATTATCAATCTTTTTTTTTTTTCTCTCTTTGCAGTTTGCTGTCCCACAAGACACCCCTGAACTAGCTGCTTTTTTACATAATTCCACAATTCCCCATTACATCAGGAAAAGAGAGATTGCGATGGCAGAACCTCAAAGGAAAAACTCTGCAAAAATGCTGGTGAGCTGAAATCTATGACCTAGAACTGTGCATACACCTCAGTCCAAAAGGCTATTGGTTTGACTGTAGCTGATTTAGAGACATTTTGATGTTGTTCTACTTGCTTTTTAACCTCTCATTTTAAAATATTGTTTATTATGTATCATGGTGCCACAAGTTAGAGGTTCACTTGATGGATTTTTACATAAAGATCTTGCAGGCTAAATTGTTGTCTCTCCAGCTCCTGGCTGTGTGCAGACAGACCTCATGGACCCCCACTCTCACCACAGGACATTCCAGGGCAGATTTGGGAACAGATCCCTGTCCCACACATAGCATGTTACTGTCTTATGGCCATGGTTTCTACTGGCTAAGTCTCATTCTCTGACTTTAGAAATGAAGGTCTCTTCTTGTTCAGCCGACTGCTGGGGATCTGGCCCTTTCCCTAGGAGTAGCTCACACTTGAAATTAACATTTTCATTTGAAGTGACAGCTCTGACATACAAGTGCTTTGGAGTGTATTTGTTCCCCCACAGTAAATACTTACCATATGCTCAAGGAAAGCTGAACATCTTTGTCTTTAATATACCAAGGTAAAAGGGACAGCTCACCTCATTTTTAGCATTCCAATCAATGCATCAAAGCCACTGAGGTGTTCACAATGATAAGCAAGAGCAAAGCTGTCCCTCCCAGCTAGCCCAGAAAAATGTTTCTGATTAGCCTGTCTGTACATGGGTATTTAGATTTGGCTGTTTATTCTGAAAGGTTTTCTTCACTCTTCCATTTTTTAATGCATTAAGCATTATAATTCTCAGCTCCCCTTGACTAGATGCTATGTCGTGACCTGGCAGCCTTGAGGTCAGCCTGGGATTCGTGCATTCAGTGCTCTATTATGAACTGAAAACAGAGTCCTTCATGGGACTATGTCGGTTCTTTTTTTAAGCTGTTTAGCACAAACTTGTGTTTCAGTTCCTTGAAATCACTAGAATTTGCTAGGAAAAATGAACTCCACAGACCTAGGTGTTCTGGAGGAAGAGAATAAAAATTATAATATTGCATTTGAAGGTTAATTTGACAATTTTCGTAACAGGAAAAAGAATCTGATAGTGATTACTACCACAATGTTACTGTGAATACATTCACAAATGAACTCATTTCAAACTGCAGTCACTGCTGATTCCTGTATAATTCTTTCACCCACCTAATATCCTGCAAAAGATATGACTCCACTGCGGCTAAAGGAGAAATGCCTAAGCTTTTGCAGACATGCTGTTCTATACCATAGAACACTTAATCCAATCCTCAGTAATGCCTAAGTCTCAGTTATCTTTATCAGTCATGCTGCCAATGCAGAAATTACAGCAATAGCTAAGAGTGGTTTACCAAGTTCATAAGCGTACAGTGTGTCTGCATCTTATTACTCACTTCAAAATACGAAGCAGAGATTCTTCAGCTGTTTAGTCTAGACAGACAGTAGTCAGCTGAGTACACAGAAACATAAAATTGGCATCTGTGATGAGTAGTCTTCTAAGATAATATGGTTTTGATAAGCACAAATTGAGATGGGTACAATGCCTATCACTGCATGTATAGCAGGGCTTTCTGTCCAGGATGGACACAGGAAAGCAAGCCAGAATATCATTTGTTCAGTGAAGTGGGTGACCCAGTTCCATATGTCTTCAGCATTATGTACTACAGATCAAAAGATATTATTTTTTGAGTCAGTGAAAGTATTCATGGAAGGAGAATGTTGTCTCTGAGAATGAATGGTCCAAAAATTATTTTGGTCAAATTTCTTCAGTTTTTGGTCAGAAGTTTTAAGATATATTCATTTTCATCAAAACTAGCGATAGGACAAGAGGTAATGGGTATAAGTCAAAACACGGGAAGTTCCATCGTCATGTGAGGAAGAGCTTCTTTCCTGTGAGGGTGCCAGAGCCCTGGCCCAGGCTGCCCAGGGAGGCTGTGGAGTCTCTTTCTCTGGAGATCTTCCCAACCCGCCTGGATGCCGCCCTGTGCC
Source organism: Rhynchotus rufescens (assembly GCA_032273925.1). Classification (NCBI taxonomy): domain Eukaryota; kingdom Metazoa; phylum Chordata; class Aves; order Tinamiformes; family Tinamidae; genus Rhynchotus; species Rhynchotus rufescens. The sequence continues at coordinate 33 of JAVCKT010097331.1, read as the reverse complement.
CCGTGCTCTGGGTGTCCCTGCTGGAGCAGGGGG
>JAVCKT010097330.1:0-11829 GCA_032273925.1 Rhynchotus rufescens | reverse complement strand
CCCCGAGCCCTGCAGCCCATTGAGCCCTGCACCCCCCCGAGCCCTGCAGCGCGGCAGCCGTGACTGACGTCAGGGATCGGTCCCAGGGACTGAACATCAATAAACAGCCCGGTGGCCTCTCGGTGCCGCCAGAGCAGCGCAGCTCAATTTAATTAGCTTCTCTGCAAGCTCCATCCGTGAGCACGGGCCTCTTTGGCAGGGAATTGCCCGAGTTCGTATGGTGAAGATGTGGGGCATGTGGCCTCTCCATTGCACTCCCTGCTGTCCTCTCTCGACCACGGGTGCCCTGCTCCCATCAGAGGGACAGCTGGCTACGGGAGCAGGGTGCAAGGAGTTAAGCTCATCTCCATACTCCTCAGGCTTGGGCTTGAGCTACCAGCTCTGAAGCTGGGGTTGAAGCCTCCTTGGTTGCAGCAGACCTCCCTGTGTCCGTTGCACGTGGTTGGGTGGGTGCCCTGCTTGCCTGCCCAGCCCTCACGGTGTCCGCTTGCTGTGCCCGCAGGAGAACCGCATGCTGCAGCACACGGTGCACGCGCTGCAGAGCGAGCTGGACAACCTGCGCGCGGACAACATCAAGCTCTACGAGAAGATCAAGTTCCTGCAGAGCTACCCTGGCCGGGTGAGTGGCCCTCGCGCTCCTCTGCGCAGAGGTCTCTGCCGCCGGCCTCGAGGGCTGGCAGCAACGGAGGGAAATTGCAAGTGACCCGCATGCATCTGGCAGGAAAGTTCTAAACTGGGAGGTGTTTGGGGCAGGAAGGAGCTCGGGCTCCATCTGCCCAACCTCCCTCCCACGAGGGCAATATTTTAACTGTATTGAAGCATGTCCAACATCTTTGATGTCAGAAAATCTATGTGGAAGAGCCCCTGCGAGATGCTTTGATGCTCCCACGATTGCTCCAGCTGGCGTGCTGCGGAGGCTCCCGTGTGACCACGGAGCACACAGTTAAATTGGAACCTCTGGCAATAAACTCCCATGGCCAGAGGCTGAAAATCAGCCTGGCCTCTCCCGTGGTGACTCATTCTCCATGTGCAAATCTTCTCTGGGGCAGTTGGAAGGGTCTTGTGCTCCTTTTCCAAGGTCCCCACCTCGCTGGCGGCCGGGCATCATTCCCAGCGCGTTAGTCACTGGTTTTCAGCACCTTTTGCCGTGTCTCCTGCGGGGCTAAATGAAGGCGGCAGCTGATTTCCCACGTGCCGTGTCCGACTGCCTGCGACGGGCTGCGACCGGCGCCTGTGCCCCGCTGCCCTGACCCACAAACGCGTTCCCAGGCGGAGCAGCCTGGGCTGGCAGGGAGCAGCTCTGCTTCCCGGCGCCGCCACGCGCGGTCCCGGCGAGCAGAGGCAGCGCCGAGCCGGGCTGGAGCAGCCCTGGGCACAGATGGCAGGAGAGCTCCTGCTTATCCGTGCGAGCCGAGGCTGCCGATTGCAACCCCTTCCTTGGTCTGCGCTTGGCTCACGGCTCCCTGCGACCTGCTGGGAACTAAATCCAGGGTCCCCAGGGGAGAGGAGGCTGCTCCGTGTCCCGTCTGCTGCACGACACCGCTGCCTGCTCCGCCACGGTGCCCAGGGCATGTGCTGGGCGGCCTCATCTGCTCCCTTCGTTATATTTTAATAGTTCTTTGGGATGGGAGACGCCAGCAGGCCTGAAGGGCCTTATTTGGCGTTTTTATTTATATCCCCGTGAGGGAACTGAGCTGGCGTTTGTGCCTGTTTCTCCTGTGGTGACCATATCTGTGTGTGTGCGTGTCACCCCACGGCAGCCCCTGCAAGCCCTTGCCGTGACGGCAGCGGTGACAGCCTCCAGCACGTCACCCACAGCCGTTACGTAGTCCTGGGCCTAACGGGCTGTGGGACGGGGTAAAAATAATCGTTGGAGATGGTGCGCTAAGGCTGGCCCGTGAGGAATTCCTGGCCCCTAAATCGGGATCTTATCTCAGCCCTGTATCGTGACTGCGCGCTGACCTGCAGATCATGTTCGGGAGCATAAGGGCATATTTGCTAAAGGTTGGCACCAGGATTTACCCACATAGCAGCAGAGCCCCCGGGGACGGGGCTTGGGTGACGGAGCCCCACAGGACACGTGGTGGTGGCTCCGGCGGGACCTCCTTAAAAGTCCAGCGCCGCTTGGGCCCAGGGCCTGGCTGCCCGTCCCTGCGGCGTGAGGAGAGCCCGGCCTGGGCAGCCACCCAGCCCTTGCTTCGCGGTCCCGTCCCCAGGGATTGTGTTCCCAGTATTTTGCAATGCAGAATATTGCGCTTAGGAAACTTAGGAATGTGATTTGCAGCTACTGCTGCTTCCTCCGAGCTACCCGCAGGGTTGGAGCCTGGGAGGAGTTTAAGGATTGAGCGGCTTTGAGTCCATCCAAGAATCTCCCTTCTTTCAGGGAGTCTTCCTCGTTTTCCCTGCCCTTCACCCTGCTAATAATAGCAGGTGTTTAACCAGCCGCTTCCTCCTCCCCAGCCGCTGGTTCCCTCCTCCCTGCTCCGCAGCGATGGAGCTGAGCGCATGGTTTGCAAAATCCTCGGCATTTCCAAGCTCCCTTTCCATGGTGAGACAGGTGACCGCGATTGCACGGAAGGGGCACGTGGAGGGGACACGGATGCCATCCGTGCAGGACAATAGGCTTTGATAAATAGCTCCGCTCCGTCTGGGTGTCCCCATTTGGGAAGCACCCACCAGCTCCATCATCGCCTGCCACGGGCAGCATCCGTCCCCTCATCCCAGTGCCCTTTCCCGTTGCCAAAAGCTCTGTGGGGATGAGAGGGGACGCCTGCCCCCGCTCACGCCTCCGCTTTGCGTCCGCAGGGCGGCAGCAGGGACGACACGGAGCAGCGCTACTCCTCGCAGTACGAGGAGCGCCTCGACCCCTTCTCCTCCTTCAGCCGCAAGGTAGGCGAGCGGGTGCTGGCGGCGCCGGCCCGCGCCCCGCGCCCGCCTCACCGCCCTCCCTGTGCCCCTCGCAGGAGCGCCAGAGGAGGTACCTGAGCCTCAGCCCCTGGGACAAAGCCACGCTCAGCATGGTAAGCGCAGTGCAGCGGCCTCCACATCGTCACTGCTCTGCTTGGGGTGAAGGAGAGTGGCTGTTCCTCTATTTCCCTCCACTAAAAATCAAATCTGGATTTATTTATTTATTTATTTATTTATTTATTTATTTTATCCTCTGTCTCCTTCCCAAGCCCCGGGGCAGCCAGTCGCAGATAGGGGAGCTCCGACTTAGGGGCAGATCTGGGACACGAGCCGCAGCCCTGGGACCTGTTTGGGATGGGCTGAGCCCCCGTGCGGTTCTGCAGCAGCCGCAGAAGGCGCAGGGAGGTTGTGACAAGAGCAAAGCTGCCGTTTGCATAAGCCCAAGCGGGCATGAATGTGGATGGGTGCCGTGCCAGCCCCCCGGGCAGCGTGGAGGGCGTAATGAATCTCCAGCTCTTCAGAGGGAATGAAAATGCAGTTTTGGGGGAAGGAGGAGGATTTCCTTGCCAGTTGCTCTCTGGACTCCAGTTGCTCCCATCTCTGGCTCTTCCATGGGATGGACAGTGCCATGGGCAGGGACCGGCCATCCGCTGGCTCTGGCTGCTGCGCCCTGGCCTTTCTAAACCACGAGCTGAAGCCCGGCATCCATCTCCACAGAGCTTGGAGGACTCGGGTGGCCTGGTCACCTCCACCGGCTGGTCCTGGTCCTGCTGGCTCTGGGGACAGAGGAGGTTGTGGCTGGGAGATGCCCACGTTACCTGCATGTCCTCGTGGCCCTCACTTAGGGACATTCTCCAAGATCAGTAGCACTGGGTGACGCTGCACATGGTCCTTCGGGAGGGACATTGCAGGAGCAGAGGCTGCTGCGTGGGGCTTCGTGCAGCCTCCAGAGCTCCCCCCGTGGTGGCTGCTCAGCCGCTGCCGGGGCGACGTTGCACATCAGAAACTCCCCGTGCTCATGAATTAAAAATGTGCAAGACTTAATTATGAGCAGGGCTTCTCTCTGGAGCAGCGCAGAGCTGCCAGCAGGTATCAGGTGGGGACCTGCAGCAGAGGGGACTAGCGGAGTCAGAGGCTCAAGATAAATAAGTGAACAAGGGGAATTCAGAGGCGTCAAACCCTGGGAGTTTCAGTGCCCCCAGTCCTGGCATTCACCTGCAGTGCTGCAGATCTAGGTGGGGTCCATCACGAGCCCCGAGCAGCCAGGGTCCCTGCGCATTGTCCCTGTGTTAACACATCTCCTCCTGTCCACAGGGCCGGCTCGTGCTCTCCAGCAAGACAGCCCGCACCGTGGCCTTCTTCTACACGCTGCTGCTGCACTGCCTCGTGTTCCTGGTGAGCACCCGGCACGCGCCTGGCCCCAGCGCCTGCTGCGCCTTAGTTCCCACGTATCCCGTGAGCGTGTCCTGGCCCCACGCAGGGCAATCCCTGTCACCCCTGGGGAGACGTGAGGACGTCCTCAGGGTGGCAGGGAGTTGCTGGGGGCTCAGAGCCATCTGTGCCCTCGTGACGTGGGGTAGCTGCTGCATGGGCCCATCCGCAGCGCAGCCCAACTCCCTTGCTCTGCCCTTCCCTCCTGGGCAGGGAAATCTGGGAATTGCAGCATCGCGGCTGCAATTTCTGCTGGGAACGGCCTCGTCCTCCATGCAGACGAGGCCCCCAAGGTGGGAGCATCCGCTGCGACCGTTGCTGCGTGGCGCGTGGCTGCACACCCGCGGCCACCGCCGCATCTCAGCTGCGTCCCGGTGTCACCCTTGGGAGGTGTCACATGGGGACAAGCTGCCCTGCCGGGATGTAATCCCGTCTCCTGCCTAATCACTCTTGGCGCTGCCCTCTAATGAGGGCTGGGAGCCCGAGCTCCAGTGAGGGGAGAACACGGGACGAGGGGCGACCTGCATGGACGGTGACATCTCTGCCCCGCGGTGTCGATGCTCCTGGCACCGCTGCGGTTTCCTCGTCACTCATGGTCCAAGCTGCTGCTCATAGAGCTTTCCTTCTCCTTGTGCAGCTCCTGGGCGTTTATTTATCACTGCAGCGAGAAAAAGGGGCGGAAAAAGGGAAACAAAGAAACAAACAAACAGAGACCATCAATAATTAAACAGGGAAACGAGATGAAAGACGAATAGCAACAATATTTCCATCCCGCTCCTCTCAAAGTAAAGTCGACCCCTTGTTGTTCTGGGTGAGGAAAGTAGCAAAGAGAAGGGAAGTTATTGTCATTAAACTTTAAAGTGCTAACCTAAAAATGAGGAAAAAAACATAAATTTTGCATGGCAGGAAGGTTCCTCAATTCGGCACAGAAAGAGCTGGCATCGAGTGCAGCGCGGAAACGCGGCACCGGGCGCCAGCCGCGGCGCGGGGCCTGAAGGGAACCGGGTCCCCTCGGGAGCTGAGCCGAGGGTGCTTCTCCCCTGCAGGTGCTCTACAAGACGGCCTGGAGCGAGAGCGTGGGACGGGACTGCGCCGCTTTCTGCGCCAAGAAGTGCGTAGGGGAGCGGGCTGGGGCGGGGGGCGCGGGCCGGGCGCGCGGCCGCGCTCCGGCAGCTCTCACCCGTCGCGCCTTTCCGCAGGTTCGCCGACCACGTGCACCGGTTCCACGAGAACGGCGACGCGGGCGACATGTGGCAGTGACAGCCCCGCGCGCTCGCTGCGCGCCCGCTTGAGCTTCGCTTCCCGCTGCCACCCCCGTCCCCTCCGTGTCCTGCTCCCGACGCCAGAACGTATGGAGACGGCAAGGGAAGGGCTTTGCCAGCTCTCCCTTCACATCAGTCTCTCTTTTTCAACCTATCCCACGGCCAGCCCTGGCTGGACTCAGTTTGGCCAGAATCCGTGGAGAAGGCAGCCTCTTGAACTTGCACCTTGCTCAGGTTTAAGTGGTCTGGCTTTAAGGAATCCCGTTTTTTTGCTGTGGTTTATTGAACCCCCAGAAGATAACGGCTTCTCTTGGGCTGATCTCACCCGTGAGCTCAACTGCTGACAACACCTATGAGGCCAGCCTTGGGCATAGGCTCTTTCCCGTGTAATTCCTGCTTGATTGCTGCTGGTGAGCAAATGATAAAATGGGGCTGCCAAGAGGTGATTTGGATTGATTTGGGGAAAAAAAAAAGAAGAGTCATAGGAGGGGTGGATCCTGACTTCTCATAGTGCTGCCAGTGCTGATAGTAGAAAATTGTTGCTTCCAATTAATATTTCCCTGCCTCTGAGGTCTGCTGCTGTGGGGCTGCGGGCGAGCGCGTGGCCGGCGCCGGCTTCGCGTCCGCCGTGTTCATTTCCCGAAGCCGCCGGGAAAGGGTAAGAGCTGGAGCGAGGGACGCAGCCACGGCGGCCGCGGCACCTGCGGCGTAACCGGAGCCTGGCCGGAAGAGCGGCCGGCAGCTGCCGCGCGGAATTCCAGCCGGTGCCGCCGCGGCCGGAGCAGCGCCCGGGGCCCTCGGGAGCCGCCTCCGGGCAGGGCGCTCGGCACCTCGGGCATCGGCACCAGCGCCCTGGAGGGCAGTTTCTCCCGGCTCGCCGTGAGCCCGGCATGGGCGGGAAGGGAGGTTTTGCTCCGTGAAAGCGGGAGCGCCGCGCCGGGAGCCCGGGCAAGGCGGCACCTGCAGTCAGGCCTCATAGGGAAAGTTAAATTTGCTTTTTTAGAGGTTATACTCGGTGTCGTAGAGTTGCAGATCTTCCGTAGCTACTTGTACTCTTCATAAATGACTTAAAATAGATGTTACGCAGGGCAAGGGATCAAATAAAGTTAGACGTGCATTGACTGACCTGCTCTTTGTGCTTTTCTTTCCCTTTCTTCTCCTTTTGTCTCCTTTGGATGCCAGACGCCTCAAGAGCCTCCTGCTCGAGCACAAGGGCAGAGAGCTCGGCTAATTTTAGACAGCGGTGGCAGGAGCTGAGGCCCCTGCGGCCTCCCAGGAGCACAGGGCAGGGCCTCGACCCTGGGCCGGGAGCCCTTGGACCAGCTTAGAGCAGGATCCCGCTGCCCCGTGTCCCTTCTGACCCCACTTTGGGGAGGGGGCGGCTTGTTCCTCCGCCCACAGGGAACAAGCAGGAGGAATTTTTTTCCTGGTGCATCTGCTGCATCCTCTCTGAGCCTCCATCCTTGCACTGCCAAGGCTGCTTGCAAGTGCACGTATAGATGTGCACACACGTGCATGGCTGTGCGTCTGCATGCGCGTGCTGGCGTGTGGGCATTTGGGGGGGTTTTTGCTCGTTTGCCCTGAAGCCCATCTGATCAGAACGTGACGCGGAAGAAAAGGGTTTCAGACGCGCTCTGCTCCCCCGTGCTGTTTTAAATGCAATTATGGGACACAATCTGAATTAGTATCGACGCGCAGGCAGGCGAGCAATTAAAGGGGAACCAGCACTTTTTCTCGCCATGGATCCTGTGCATCCCTGGTCCTGGTTGGGTTTCTGGTGCCCATCCAGGCACCACCCATCACTCCACTTGCTACAAGGAGCTGGAGCAGCCCCGGGGCACTGGGAATGGCAGGTTCAGCCGGTGCCCACCCAGGCACCCAAATAGCCCCCCAGATGCTGCGAGCGGGGCTCGCTTGAGGCCCAGGAGTTGCAATAACCCTTGGGCTTTGCCCTGCAAATGGGAAGTGTTTCCCTTCGAGGTTGGAGCCCCAATTCCCAATTAGTTGGGGATCCATCCCCGCTTTCCCGCTCGTGGAGCCCTGCGAGGTGCTGGCTGCTGTTCAGTGGTTGCAGGAACCAAAGGCTGGTGCAGTTTATGGACCTCCCCCGCCAAGGTGGGCACAGAGCCTCCCGGGATTTGGGCCATGCCAGCTTTTCCCACTCGGAAAAGAAGCGGGAAAACATCTACTGTGCTCCTCCCAAAACTTAGTGCTTACGAAGGTAGGAAAAACATGGCAAGATGGCACTGCTGCAGGACTCTGCAGGCAACGCAGATCCTTTCCTCCTAAAGGAAATCCCATTCTGGAGCCAGGAAGGCTGCAGTGCTGCGGTTGGGATACAGCCACTTCTCCAGCCACAACTGCCTCTGTCCATCATTCCCCCGGACGCTGATTCCCTCTGCAGGAGCTTCCACACATGGGCCAGAGCTTGGCTGCTGGTGGGGCTGGCACGGCCGAACCTGGCTGGCAGAAATACTCCCTTTTGCCTGTGCTCCAACCTTTTTTTTTCCCCTGAGGTTTCTTTCCACCTGTGTTTTCCAGGGGAAGGGCAAGGCCCCTGGCCAAGGTGTCTGCAATGAACCACGCTCAGGGCTTTTTCCCTATTGCATGATGCTTTCCCCGCATTTCCCAGCACTTCCTCCCTATTACCAGCATTTTTCCCCCATTACCTGGTGTTTTTCCCCTATTACCGGCATTTTTTCCCCATTGCACAGTGTTTTCCCCCCCCGCACGGCGTTTTTCCCCGCTTTGCACAGCTGCCGTGGCTCCAAACGCCCTAATGCAAAGCAGGGGGGTGGGACCCCCCCACGCCGGGGCAGCAGAGCGGAGCTGCCCCCGTGCCCGTGCCCGAGCGGGCGCCCGCTCGGCTCCCTCCTGGCGCCCAGAATAACCATCAGCAAAGGCCGAGCACGTGGCCGCGCGGGTCAGCAGCTCAAAATAGCCGCCGGTGCCGGCGCTCCCTCCATCCCTGCTCCGGCGGCGGCCGCAGCGCCCAGGGCCGGGCGCCTTGCAAAGGGGCCTCTGCATTAAGGAGCCCGATCCCGGATGCCCATCCTATGGGTCCGGGGACATGGGATGTTTCCTCGGGGTGATGAAGGGGGTGGGAAAGACCGTTCCCGGGCAGCATCCGCGCCCAGGCCGTTCGGTGTCTGTCGCTATGGAAACGCCTTCTCGCGGTGTTGGTCCAAGTGCCTGTTCGCACCCTCGCTGGCCCCGGGTGAGGGGGGTCCCGGGAACCCGAGGCTTCTGCGGGATGCAGAGGGATGGGCTGGGGGCTCCCTGCTCAGGGGGGTTCAAGGTGCAGAAAGACTCCACAGGGAATGGCTTTTTTTTTTTTTTCCACAGATTTTTTTTAAAAAATGGAGATTGCTGAGCACTATGGAGGTCTGTGGGAGGGATGATGTGGGTCCTGAGGGAACCCCCTGAGGAATATGGGTCCCACTCACCCAGTGGCAGGCGGGAAAGAGCAGGCTCTTCCTCCGCAGGGGAAGGAGCTTGATCCGCATGGTCCGTCCCCCTCGGCCACCTCCGCAACTCCGGCCGCTGCCTTCGTGCAGAGTGAGAGCAGCATGTTGCTAACATCTTCCAGAGGCACTCTGAGCCCAAGCAAAAATGCTTCTTTCCTTTAATATTTAAAGCATTTTTTTTAACACGCGTGCATGCAGAGATGCTCCTGCTCTGCCCTTGCACGGGAGATGAGACCTCCCTGCCCAGCAGACGGCAGCCCAGATAACGGGCTGGGATGAGCTTCTCCCCGGACACCCCTGGCAGTGCTGCTGACACCGAGCTGGGCAGCGCGGCCCGTGTCCCGCATCGCTCCTGGTCATCCTTCCCAAAAATTCCATGCAGCTCCCTTCCTGGTGAGGCTGGGCTCAGCCCACCTGATGCTGCTTACGAGGGCAAGGAGACACCGCGGGTGCCAAGGAAATGCCAGACGCGGCCTTATTTTGTGCCAAGAGGGAAAAGCTTTTTTCTGCCTCTGGCAGGTGAGTGCTGATACGGGGGCTGAGGAGGAGACGGGAATTTACACGTCAAGGTCTTCACATCAAAGCAATCCTCAGACGGAGGCTCTCTAGCTGGAGAGACAAGCTGTCAGTGGGTGTCTGCGTTCCTCAACATGCCAAAGGATGTTTTAAAGCAATTGCTCCTGCACACACACAAAAGAGAGATAAAAAAAACAAACTGATTTCTCCCCATTTCTTCTCCCTTCCCCTCTCACCTCTGCAGCACGTCCCCCCAGCAGGAGCTTCTCCTACATCTCATTAGCGGCCGCTCCTGGACCATTGGCGGTGATGCTCCACATCCCGGCCCAGGCTGGGGAGCAGAGGGAGGTGACGGGGCGGTGTCACCCCGGGGTGACAGCGCAAGGCCTGGCCGCTGGGTGCCCCGAGGGCGCGCGGCGCTGGCCGCTCGCCCCGTGCTGGCCGTGCGCCCCGGCCGCGCCGCGGGATCCCCGCCGTAATTGCAGCGGGCAGAAGCAAGCAGGGAGGAGGCCCGTTCGCCACCGGTTTTTCAATCCTTCAGCGGCGCAGACGGCTGTGTTTCTGCAGGCAATATGCTCTGCTTGCGCTGTCAGCCCCGCCAGAAGGTCTGGGGAGGGACAGGCCAGCAGCCTCCCGCTGCGGGACGGCTCTGGCCAAGCACTTGTCCCCGGTCGCGGGAGGAAACCGGCACGAGAGGAGCGGCCTCTGTGGCACCGGAGGCAACTGGCACCGGCGGCGGGTTGGACACGGAGCCAGGAGGCTCCCCGGCCTCCTCGCGCTTCCCCGAGGCAGAACGGAGAGCAGATGGCTTGGGGAGGCTGTCAAAATATTGGGAGTTTCTTTCATTTCCATTTTTAATACAAACATTCCTAAAGCGCGGGAAGTAGATCTAGGAAAGTTTCCGTTTGCTGCTCCTGCTGGGAGCCAGGGCCGTGCAGCCGGGGCCGCCGGCGGAGCTGGACGGGGCCTGGGGAGGACCCGCTGCCCGGAGCCGGCCCTGCAGAGCTGCGGTTCTGTTCCAGGGCCTCTCTCCAGGGAGGCTCCTGGAGGAGCTGAGAACAGGCGACCGAGGGCTTCCCTGGCCAGCTACAGCCGCAGGATCCGTCCTGGTGACCGCTACAGCTCCACATTGTCCCGTCTGAGCCGGCCTGGGAAGGCCCGTCGAGATATGGCAAGAAGGTCCCAGCACCATGTGGGATGCCACGAGAAGATGCCCAAGGTCTAGCTTGGAAATGCCTCTGTTTCCCGTTCCTTTCCTGGCTTTCCAGGGCCATGGATGCTCAGGCTTGGCCTTGGCGCCCTGGAGCGGGCCGGAGCGCGGGCTCCGAGCGCACAGAGCAGCTCCCTGATCGATACGGAGGACAGTGAATCCCTTAATGAAATCTCAGCCTAAGAGACTATTGATCATTTGCTTTAAAAATGTATATGAATGGGAGAGAGGCTTTCCGAAGGAGGACCTGGGGAAGGAGGGAGGAACACAGCGATGGCCCAAACCCTCCAAATTAACCCTCCAGCCCCTCGGGGAAAAGAAGGATGTTGATCCACAGATCCCAGGGTGGATGTTTACCTCAAATTGTATAACCAGGCCCAGGGGCGGCTCCGGGCAGTCGGTATCTGTGACCACGAGCCAGGGTTCTCCCCAATTTGGGGAGGAAGAGGATGGTCCCCAACAGCTGGGGAAGAGAATTACAACCAACGTGCCCTGTCCCGTCTCCCTGTCCGCCAGGGACCCCCCAAACCAGCCTGTCATCGCGCGGGTCGACGCAAGCGGTGCCGTGGGCTCTCGCCGCGAGCCACCGTCACCCTCCTAATCCGACAGGTGCTTTGCACGGCGAAAACGGGGATTTGCTTCTCCCGTAAATCCTTATTTTTGGTGAGTCATCCTTATCCGTGGCCCGGGAGCGCCGGGATCGGGTGCCAAGGGCAGCGCGGTGCCGACCGCAGGGTGCTGCGTTGCAGGGCCGGTTCCCGCGCACCCCAATGAACCCCCAGGGTCCCTCCTATGGGACAGGGGGGTGGTCGCCTGTCCCGACCCCCCCCCCCGCCAGCAACCGGTGCGCGGGGACAGGCCCTATAGATACCCGGGCTATATATAGGGAGGGAGCACCCGGCGGGGCCGCCTCGACCGGGTGACGAGCAGGGTGACACGGGCCAGGTTGGGCCCCCCCAAAAACACCCACGGGGGGGAAAAATGCGCAGGGGGGGCGCGGGGGGGGCAAGAAAACGCGTCAATGACGCGTTTTCTT
>JAVCKT010097329.1:0-11830 GCA_032273925.1 Rhynchotus rufescens | reverse complement strand
AAATCTGTAGGACAGATTTGTTTTCTGTCTTGAATATTCTGATAACTTTTAATCCTAAAGAAGGCAATGCTTTGGAAAGCAGATGATACCTCAACTGCTCTACTGTGTAACCTATACATACATCAAAAGGACATAGGTGAGGGAGTATTTTTGGATCTGCACAGCATGGTTAAAATGCACTGATTCTTTCTCCTCCGACAGCTTCCCCCCATGCTTAGTTGGACAACACTAACTTAAGTTAACACTGCGGGGAGGCTTTTGGAAATGTGACAAAGATACCAGGAGTTTCTGCCTTTTGGTTCTTGCCCATCTTATACTGCATTTTCTGCAGGCTCACAAGTTGTGTGCGACGGAGATATCCCTTGATCTCTCTTCTTTGACCATGCAGTACAGAATGGTTCCATTTGTTTTTTCTTACCTGCAACCTGCAAAACTTTTTTTCTTCTTTTTCCCACTGTTGTCTTTTCAGAGGAATTACAAGGACATAGTTTAGTTCTTTAAAATCTAGGGAGTGAGAGTGAGGAGTATGACTGGGTTGCATTGGGTTGTTTTGAGAAAACGATTTTTGCTCCTTAATAAGTAACCTAGGGCAGCAGTTTTCAAGGGAAGGCAAAATAGTTGGGGCTTCTTGCTGCTGTTGGCTATGAAGGAACTTGGAAAGCCAGGCAGACCTACTGCCAGAGTGGGGCTGTGGGAATGTGTTGGGGCTTGCATCTTGCCGGGAGCCTGGCTCTCCTGGGCACGTCTGCGGAATTTGTGTCCCACATTTGCCTGCTTGGGGCTGGCCTGGCCGCCTTTGGTCCTGCCTGCTCTCTGAATGTGCTCTTTAGCTGCAGTGCTAAAATGAACTTTTTCACCAGGAAAGTTGCAGTGATGTGGAGTCTGATTTTACCTAGATTTTGATAATGTTTCTCGCAGTATATTGTGATTCCTCTAAGAAAATCTTAAGGGCTTCCCAGCATAGATTTTGAAAAGTTAGGATTTGAAAGCATGCAAACATTGAACTGCTAGTGCGGGAATTAATTCTCTGAGAAGGGTGAAAAATAAAGGTTTTAACATTTTGGAAATATACCCTGTTACTGTGGTCTTTGCTTGTATGTACTGGTATAATTCCCCACTTAAGTGTTTGTTTTAAAATATGAAGGCCTTTTTGAACCTTACCTGCCTCCTCGTATAGGTACTTGTAAGGAAGCTTGGCACGTCTGGGTGCCTGGAGCTGGGAGTGGGATAGGCCTGAGATTTCAAGGGGATGAAAGACACCTGGGTGGGCTTTGCCTCTGGGCTACAATTAAGATCAAAGCTTGTTGGTAAGATTCGTACTGAAAAGGTTGCTGGCTGTCTGCTTCCTTCTGTTCCTCCTCATTTTTTCAGCTGGTATCTGTAGTAACTAAGTCTGATTTGGCTCATTCCTTATCAAACAGTCCAGATCTTCCGTGGCAACTCTTGCATAGTTTGTTGGCCCATGGAGTCTGACAAGGCAGAGAGCTTTTTTTTGGGCAGTTGTGCAGAAAGTACGTGCATGTTTCCACTCTTTTTGTAGCTGCCCCAAGCAGAAGGCAATGAGCAGCATGGACGTTAGGCTCGTGAGGCCCTTGTTTCTGCAGCAGGGTCTGTGAGAACTAAACACTGCCTGGAGCTTCCTTCGTGACCGTCTCGCAATCCAGTGTTAGGCAGGACGGAATTTTAGTAATGGTCTGCATGAAATTATGGAGACTTTCAGTCACTTCTTGATATCCAGCACCAACTTTTGATGAATTTCCTTCATCTCTAAGACAAAATTACATTGTTGACACAATAATGGTCCTTGTGCTTTTATTATAGAACATTATTCATTAGAAAATCAGCCCCCCTCCCCCTCTGATTTTTAAATTACATTAATTTGTTTAAATTACAGTTGAAGGTTTGTTACTGAATTTTCAGTAAACAGATATTGTGATTAAGGGCATGGGAGGCTCATTGGGAGTGATGGTACAAAGGATGTTATAGTGTTTTCTTGATGCTTCTTGGCCCACACTGTTTTTAAGATTAAAAAAAGGAAGTCCTTATTAGGCAGATAATAGATCTTAGATAAACTGAGTCATAGTTAAAGTGTTTAGAAGAGATTTTAATATTCTTCCTCTTGAAGTCATGGAGGTCATGGAATTTTAAATCAATGTGAGGGAAAATGAATCTGTGTGCTGAATATGTTTCTAGAAATATTCCTAAATGTAGACATTGTATTTTTATCTTCTGTTAGCAAGTGCAGTAATAATCAGTTTTAATCTTTAAAAACAATGTTATTTTTTTCTTCACCAGTCTAAACTTCAAATAAATCCTATTGTAAATACATATAATAGCTTGTGGATTATCCCGGTTCGCTGTCCAGGCTAACTTCACATTTTCCTGAGTCTTAGATCCAGATTTGTATTATATGCCATGGTCAAACTCATGAGAGAACAGGTCAAATTATAGGCTTAAATGGCACGGTGCTCTATGTGCTAGTCTTCCATTCTGAAATCACTGAAGATAGCACCCTATTTTTCTCAACAAGAAAGCACTTAAGTTAATTGCTCCATTACAGAGATACAGTAGCTCTTTCTGAGCTCTAAGTAGCCATCCATGCCTAGCTGCTGAAGTTGGAAACACCTGCACCCAAAGGGGCTTGGAGGGGAAAAAAAAAAAAAGAAAATCATTACTCTATGAAGAAAAATAAAATGTTCAAGTTCAAATATCAATGATGCTGTGTTGGAGCAGCCCTGAAAAGTTTGGCTTTTGGTTGATGCCTAGTGCTATCCAAAACAACATACAAAATTCTTTGTAAACTAATTTTAAAAGTGTCTTGTTTATTCAGAAGCAACTGTATACGATGTTTGTTCGGAGAGCAGGCGCCAGTCACTTGCAAACCAGCCAGCAGCCGATTGCTCCTTAGAAAGAAACATTGCCTAATATAGATCATAGATGCCAAACACCAAAGGGACAAAGTGCTAAAGATAAGGAGCTCAATCCTCCACTGTTCAAAGTCTTCAATAAAGCCTCTGATTTACAAATTCGGGGTGGGACTCGGCTCTTCCCACCTGCAAGCGTGTTTCAGCTCCTTGGCTCCAACATGGTAAGGTGCTGATATCCACTGTGACCTTCTGTGCCCTTAAGAAGAATACTGCCATTCTTATGGCTTTAATCAGTCAGTTCCTGTAAAGCTTTTCTTTTTAGTAATTGAGCAATCCTGGTTGCTCTCACTTTATTGCATTGGTGAATGCAAAGAGACTGGAGCCAGTGTCACTGAATCTTGAAAGGCACTTCAAGGTACTCCTGTTCTGATTGACTCATTATAGCAGTATAATCATCTGTGAGGGTCTGATTTCAGTAATTCAGCTTGATAGGTGGCTGTAAAAATACGCTGATTTTTATTCAGTAAATCTTGATGGCTTCAGTAGCTATTGGACAGCTAAGCAGTGCCAGTGCCAGAGTTCAAGTAACTGTTTTAAACAGCACTTGGAGCACTACTCCTGTTCCTACCTTTGTCCCTTCCTTTTCATTCAGTAGTCTGAAACTAGAGTTTTAGAGAGTTTTAAAGGGAGAATGAATAAAAACCTTAAAAAGCATTAACAGCTTCTCCAAGCTTGTCCGACACTTGACAACTTGTCCCGAGTTGGCAGTATTATTCAGTCCCCTTTGAGAACTTAAAGCTCAGACAAGCTGTTCAGTTGTGTTCACGCTTCTGTTCTGGGTATAGCAATGGCAGAGTCCCCGAGACACTAGCCAGAAGAGAGGAATGCTTGGGCATTGCTTTAGTCACCAGTGGTAGTTCTGGGAGGACAACATTCCGAATGTGTAGAGGACATCCTTGGCCTTTTTTGTGTTTGGTGGTTGTAACAAGGCAAATGTTCTTGAATGATTTGACTCCTGAAGCATAAGCAGATACTGAACTGAAAGATCCACAAACCAGTGGATCCAGTTTTCACCTCTGTAATCTTGTCCTTGTTTGGGAGGTAACATGGCACCAGTAGCAATGCAAGCTTAAGCTTCTGGAGGCCTCATCCTACCATAGTCTCCCATTTTGCATTTGTAGCTCCTTCTCTTGTGGAGTTGGCAGAAAACAAAAGTGGAATCCATCAGGCAGAAGTGCTTGGAGGTGAGTTATCTGACTCTTGCCTTCCTGGGGGAGGAAAAGAAAAAAAAATTTTTTTTTTCTTTTCTTTTTTTTTTTTTTTTGGCAGACATACTGCAATATTTATGGCTTTTTTGAGTGTTGATTTGGGGCCAATGGATGGCAGATCCCTTGGCTAACAAACATCTTTGGGTGCTCCTCAGACTTTGGCAATGCACTGCTGAAAGCCCTGGGGCAGAAACTCCCACAGGAACGTGATCCCCTTTTACATACAAGTATGCTTGGCATATTGAAAGCTGATGAGTGAAGGCAATATAGTAAGAAGGCAGGTGAACTGAGATATATTAATTAGAAAGAGGATGTCTTGATTTAATGTTTGAAGTGTAGTGTGATATATATCTTGTAAAGCTATTGGGCAAAATGACTTGTCAATCCTGTGAATATATAGCTAACTTTTGGGATTCAGGCAGGGTTAACAACTTCCTCTCCCTGAAATATGTTTTCAGTAATGTGCTGTTGTACATATGTTACTAAGTTTTGCCTTCTAGAATGGATGAGATGCTTGCAGTTATCTTAGTAAAAGAGTAAGGAAGACCTTTGGTTTCCTTCCTGCATTCTTTTTCTTTTGTTAATGGTATCTATTAGTTACTAAATAGTGGTAGCTTCTTTGCTATATTTTGCTGTATTCATGCTTTACCTGCTTGTAGTGCATTGATATGGATTCATTCTCACTTCATTAATGTGCAAATTTAATCTAACTTAAAAAACTGTGTGCCTTTGAAAGAAGCTGTGTGCCTTTGGTAATGCAATACATGATCATAAAGGCTAACTGGATCTTATGAAGACTTCAAGGATTTTCTTTTACATTTTATTTTGCAGTATAGCATGAATTTGGCCTGTGAATGAGAGGTATGGTTCTCAAAGGGTGCAAAAGTAGTTCTCTTCTGCAGAGAGCCTTCTGCTTTAGGTGCTGTGGTTTACATGATACCCACCATTGCCACACTTCTGTGCATCCTCTCTGTGCTAGGGCTTTATTACTGGGAATTTTGTGGAGACTTCTCTTTTATAAATACTCATATATATATATATGTATATTATTAAAAATAGCAGTAAGGGACAGTATTTTTTTTTTTCAGCAATGTTTATATATGTGATGTTGGACAGTTATGTTTGAGTCCACTGTGCTCATGACAATAGCCATTGTGTACAGTTGACAAATCCTAGAGCTCTGCTGATAGATTGAAACCATTGAGTTCTTGGAGATCTCGGCTAAGGCTGAGGTCTGCTTTGTGAGGCATTTTCAATGTAGCCAATTTTCAATGGCAAATTGACTACATTACATTACATACTAATACATATCATTACATACTAATTAGTACTAATCTTGGAAGGTCAGTGAGCAAAATGGAGAAGATAAAGGCTGGGTGAAAAAGATACTGCTTTCATTTTATGCTGGCTTGTAAAATTAAATTACTTGTTCAAAGATGCACAATAAAATGTGGCAAAAAGTAGGGACCGCACTTTGTGTCCTGTCAGTGAAATAACCTTTTGTGCTGCATACTCCTAACTCAGTAGGTAGCTTCTGTCTCTAGTGTTTTAGCCAATAATATCTAGAGGGACTCTCCAGTTGTAGCTGTTTTATGCCACCAAACTACTATGGGAAGGTGGATGCCTGAGAAGCCTACAAGGTCGGCATCCCAGGAATATAATTTCAGGTTTTAAAATTCAGACCATATTTAAAAAGATAAATATATTTTTTTCCTATATGGAGAAATCCATAAATATACCCTTTACATCACTTTTCTTCACTGAGGGCTGATGCTTTACCCTGATACCTTCCTATATATATATAAACCCTAAATCTCTAACTTTCCTTCCTGTTATGAGTGCTCTGCATTAAAAAGAAGGTCTCTGGGGCAGGTGGCTTTTACTGGCTGCTGGTTCACTTTGTGACAAGGATGGAGTGCAATGAAAAAAAGCTGTCTGTTAAGATGTACATATGAAACAAAAATATGCATCAGTATGTTGTATGCTTCCTCTGTGGGTTGCATACAACTATTTATGGCCTTTAAGTAAAAAGAATAATTAAAGTCATCTCAAAAAACGTGTCTTTCAAGGAAGAACTTGTATCAAAACACTTAAGGGGTTCTGTATTGTTCCAGAGCAAGCGAAAAAAACACGGGAGTCTGGCCGGCAAAAGAAAATACATGGCTGTGTGCTTAAACACATTACACCCATTGACTTGTGTTTCCTGTCATGGGTTCTTTATTGACCCCTATCCAGGCAGTTTTGGCACTACAAATCTTTCAAATGGCTTTCATTCCATAAACAGTGATTTCAGCGACCTTGTTGCAGGCCTGTGTGTCCCAAATGTTTCATTTTCTGTTCTTTCTTGCAGTTCTGTACGTGCTATGCAGTTTTACTGTAGATACTTGGAAATTACTAGTAGAGATAGAAAAAAACTGTTTGAATTGGGATTACTTAGTTGTTATTCTTAACTTGGTTTCTTTTATTGCTTCAGTGAATTGACCCCAAGATTACACATTTCCAATAGTGGTATTGGTGGTAGCTTATGGATTAAAAGTAATGAAGTTATCTTTGTTACCTCTGTTGATTAAAATTTATGATGCTTATTTTTGAGTATTTGACTTATCTCCTCTATTCTTACCATAGTTTCCATGTCTTAAACTTTTTGGGAAAAACCTTTAAGCAGAAAAATATTATAATACTTACATGTATATACTTGAGTTTTAAACTGAAAAGGAGAGTTGGCTCTGGCCATAATTGATGATGAAAATGTAATACTTATTCAGGAATACTGGAAGTAGCTAGTTATGCATTTTAAACAAATTGTGGAAGTCTTCAGGCACGTTATGTGATCTTCGGCTTGCTGTTGAGATGCCATTTGTTAATCCAAATATATATATGTATTGTGGTTTAGTTAGCCATTAGATTATGTACTTAGCTTATCATTGCATTAACCTCATTAATGTCTAAAATTGGTTAAAAGTTTATTTTATTGACAGTGCAGTTTTAGTGCTATTAATGCAACTTCATGCTTGAATAACGAGTCTTAAGTGGATGTATTTTGCTGCTTTGGAGTACTGTACACTTGTTCAGACAAGGGAAAGGCGTTTTCAGATGTTATTAGATAAATAGCTGAGCAAAGGTGAGACACAGTGCAGGCAACTGGGGTTAAAGCTGCGCTGCCTGACCTGAAGAGGTCAACTTTGGGGGAGGCAAAGGTAGTGAAATCTGTGCATAGATTTGCCCCTTGATATCCCATGGGCAAAGAGCGTGTTGCTATTACTGTTTTTAATGAAGAATGGAGTCGCCTCAGGGCCTGAACTGAAGCTAAACAGGATGACTTATTGCTATGCTTTAAATGGAAGTCTTGATAGCTGTTAGTACCTACACCTGCCCAAGCGTCTGCGTGCTCCCTGTGTGTTGTTTTTACCTCGGGCAAGAGTGATCACTTGAATCTCCTTGGACCACTAGCATCCGTGATAGGGATCTATGCAAATCCTGGGTTTCGTTGTGCTAATGCACCTACGTGTCATGGCAAGAGCAGTAAGGCCTGACTTCTTGCTCCCTGCTGTAAGAGCTTCTTATGGCCTTTGTGAAAGACAGTTTAGAGGATATTACTGAAGAACTTAAAATATCAGATAACTGAGGTGACGGGGTGGGGGGTAATTGAATCAGAAGCTGGAAGACTTTGCTGGTGGGTTATAAACAAGCTTGAAGCGAAACTTATGTAGCTGGGAGAGATGACAAACTGAGCCAGGATTCCTTGTGGGCTGTTGTAGTTGTGTTCTGTGAATGCTGCTTAGGCTTTGCTAGGCCTGTTCTGCAAAGGGGATATAGTCAGAGGATCAGGTCAACTATCCATTTAGGCTACTGCTGGAAGCAGGTTACCGAACTGTGGCTCAGAATTGTGAAGAATGTAGAGGGAGTTCAGAAAACTGACCTTTCCTAACTGTGCTCCATGTTTTCACTAGTCGATAAGGAGCAGTGTTTAATTCTTGCCCTGTTTTCTGTTCCAGTCTTCCACTTCTTTCTTGTTATACTTCAAATCCAGGTTTTTCTCCAGTGACACAGAACCCAATCTAAAGCAAGTACACAGCTACAACTAACAGTACTTCTGAATTAGTGAAGCAGTAGATTGAGTTTTGAAATTCAGTTGGTTTTGGAAAAGCTCTATGGGTGTAAAATGGAAATATCTGCCTCTGTATCATGACTACCGTACTCCTGCCATAGGAGGATGGAGGTCCATGAGCAACAGTCTGTGGGGCAAGGCTGAGCAAGAGGCAAGCCTTTGCTATCTGAGCAAAAGGGGGAAGGACTGGGATTAGAAAAGCCCTACAAAATCTTTCAGAGTCGACAAGACAGACAGGAGAACATTCTTTTTTTTTAGGCTTTGTGAAATTAATCTGGTGACCCACCAGCTCCACAACATAAGTTTTCTTTCTGAAGCTTGCCCCTTTGCTCACTAGCATTTTACGGACTGTATGTCAATGTTACACTTGTTAGGCTTTGGAGCAAGTTTTCTGGTTCCCTTGACTGCTTTAACTGCATTCATTTTTTTGCTTTTGATTAGTACTAGTGCTTACTCTTTCAGTTGGATATTGCGTGCTTTCTTGTGTACATTAGACTTTTAAGATGGAGATTTTCTTCTATCTCCAATATATGGAACATGTTTCGTCAAGTATTTCCTCAGAAATTTCTCTTGTCCCTCTCCTCCTCACCCCTCTCCATTTTTTTTTTTTATTTTTCTGGAAAGAGGAGGCATTATGCACATTTTCTTAACTTTCTTAAATAAGTGTTATTTATAGTATAAATGATAAATACTGAATGAATTTCTAATCTGATGCAACTCTCATGGGGTAGTAAGCTGAGCATATCTAATAAAGTACATTCTGAATATATTCCTTTCCATTAATTTAGAAATCATATAAGTAAAAGCTTATCTTATTTCTGTAACAGGTACCTGGAAATGGAGAAGGCTTTGAAAATAATTCATCCAGTTTTTGATCCAGAAGCAACGTATTTTCTACAAGTATCATGGGAAAAAGATTTAGGCACCGGCTTCGTTATAATGCTTAGTGATGCTCAGTGTGCATGGACTGGCACAGGTAATAATGGAAAATATCCTTTTTATTGCAACTCTATTAATAATAATAATAAAAATTGAGCAGGATCTTTTGGTGCTTTCTAAGCTGTGGCCCTCAACTTGCATCAAAAAATGTTTTTTTGGAAACCACCTCCACTCATTGATGGAGGAGGCATGGTTCAAGATCACCTGGGATGTGTTCAGATCTCTCTGTGGGAAGCTTGCATGTCAACCAATACTAGGTAATTTAACATAAGGTTGTGCAATGTCTTGTTCTGTCTCACTAATTTAATTTCCTGACCTATACTACCTCTGTATCGTCTTCAGATCCTTGCACAAATAAACCATGCAGGTAGCACTTGATGAGTTGCATACTCCATGAAACATTAAATTGCAAATGGCTTTTAAATGGTTTAATAAGATTTTACTATTTAAATGTACATGAACTCAATCTACTGTTCAGTTGTGTGCGCTATTTTCTTTTCTTTCTTTTTTGAGAGAGAGGGAGTGGGGAGGGGGTGTTTGTATTTTTCTTCCTGGGGATGAATTACTGGAAGAAAAAAAGAATAGCCTGTAGGGTTTCCTTCCCACTCCCCAAACCTGAATAAGAGGTTGGCTCTCTGAAAGTGTGCATGTTTCTCTCTTTCCTGTCTAGTGAAAGAAGAGATTTGTTTGTCCTTTAGAAATGTCTGTCAGATACGTGATCAAAAGCACTTCTCTCAAGGGCAATAATATTTCAAAGGGAGGAAAAGCCTATATGTTAAACAGCCTTTCTTAGGCAAAAATATTTTCCCGACCCTTTTTCTGAATTGCAAGAACAGACATCCCTGTGGTTTCTGTATTTTCCCCCTGCCCAGTGGGAGTTATGATTTTTCCAAGTTTTCTATAAGCCATCTTTTTGTAATACTTTGTACTTTTCATTTTCTGTTATAAGAAGTTTAACTTTCTTTTGAATACAATTTTTCTCTTTTTTTTTCCTTTTGGCATACAAAATGGGACTAATTTTGAAGATATCTATGTATGCATTAAATCTACTTTTTCATATTCATTTAACATTTCAAAGGTTCTATTGCATAGGAAATCCTCCATAAAGGATGCATACCCATACACACTGCCTGCAGTCAAATATGAATATCCTACTGCCAAATGAAGAACAAGCTTTCTAGTTGTGTATTTTCAACATATCAAAAAGGTGTTGGTGGTGTTAAAAGCTAATGGGTACCTTGATTTTTTATTGAAAAGCTTTTGATGCTGTTCTTGTAATAAGAGGTGTTAATTTTAAAATCAGCAGCTTAAAATTGTCAAAAACCTGGATTTTTTTATCTGTTTCTTTTCTAAAATCTATTGTTCCTCTAACTGAAAGAGTATGAAAATGGTGTGTATGTATTTTTTTTCCTATTTTGTTAACTTCCTGTATCTGACAGAATTGCTAGATGGTCATTTCCTAAAACAGAGCATCAGTGAGAGCAAGATGACCTCACTCTATTAAAAGGCGAAAAGCCTTCCCGCACTTTAGCATGAACTGGATACTCATCCAAAGGATAGAGCTTTTGTTCCCTTTGTAAGAGGCTGATCCATTTCCAAGGAATTCCTATCAAATTTCCTTTCAATAACTTCATTAGGAGTCAGAACCCCGTGTCTGAGAATTTTCTACTGAACAGATCTGTGTTTTCATACATTCATAATTGTTTTTGATTTTTTTTTCTTTTTTTTCCCTGAACTTCGCACATCATATTTAAGACCACTTAAATCCCACCTTTGAGACCGG
Source organism: Rhynchotus rufescens (assembly GCA_032273925.1). Lineage (NCBI taxonomy): Eukaryota > Metazoa > Chordata > Aves > Tinamiformes > Tinamidae > Rhynchotus > Rhynchotus rufescens. Next base: position 865 of record JAVCKT010097329.1, on the reverse strand, counting down.
GAGAATAGAAAGCAATGATCAGTTGGGTTTTTTTTTTTGTGTGTGTGTGCGTGTGTGGGAAATCCCTTTTAGGTTTCTCATGCTGTGGATAATTTTGCTTGGCAGGACCTACTGGGAAGTAAATGAGAGAGGGCTGCTGATGGATTTGTCTTTTATGGGTTTTGTATACTTAAAGTGATGATGAAAAGTGTTGGGAGTCTTACTATTTAAACAAAATTAATCAAAAAGGCCAAATCTGGGAGCAGGGAGGTAAAACATCCAGGAATATTGAGTATAATCTAATATATTAATTTAATACAGGATTAAAGAACTACAGATATGTGCATTTTGGAATCTCATTTTTTCCAAGAGACTGTTTGGTTTTACTGTAGATTCTATAAGATACAGAAATACACCGCATATACAAACACAGCAGAAGAATCATCCCAGGGCTCTATTATAGCATACTGGCTTTATATTTCTTGAGATTGAATTTATCTCATTTTTTTGGTGTAGTTCTTTGTTTCTTTGATGCTTGTTACATTTTATCGAAACACTTAGATATTCTAGCATTTCTGATTTATTTTTTGACCCCCTCTTTGCCTCCCAGTGCTGGGGATACCACCCTTCTATCTTCATGGGTTTGTTTGTTTTAAAACTTAGGCTAACATATTGGCTGCGTTTCCTCCCTCAACTCTATCTAGTGTACAAGAAGTAAGTAGAAATAAGTTAGCTAATGAGAAGTAGGAAATGATTGGTGACTGTAGCTTAAAGTAAAAGAAATGTTCTCAGAGTAAGTTTAACACTTTTCTTTCCCCTGCTTTTTTTTTTTTTAGTTTTCTTACCACTTGAAATGGATTGTTTGCTTCTCAAGAGGAGCACTGAT
>JAVCKT010097328.1:0-11830 GCA_032273925.1 Rhynchotus rufescens | reverse complement strand
TCCAGGCGGGTTTGAAGACCTCCAGAGAAGGAGACTCCACAGCCTCCCTGGGCAGCCTGTGCCAGGGCTCTGTCACCCTCATAGTGAAGTTCTTCCTCACCTGGAGATGGAACTTCCTGTGTTTCAGCTTATAACCATTTCTTCTTGTCCTGTCCCTGGTCACCACGGAGAAGACTTTGGCCCCTTCCTCCCTGCATTCTCCCTTCATGAACTTATACATGTTAATCAGATCCCCTCTCAGCCTTCTCTTCTCCAAGCTGAAGAGGCCCAACTCACTCAATCTCTCCTCATACAAGAGATGCTCCACTCCCTTAATCATCTCTGTCACTCTCCGCTAGACCCTCTCTAGGAGCTTCATGTCCCTCTTATACTGGGGAGCTCAGAACTGCACACAAAAAGCTCATGAGCAAAGCAGGCTCATGAGTAAAAGTGGGAATTCAATAACCCCGATTACTCATATGACCAAGGGCCTGGACAGAAGAAGGTATCACCCCAACCAAACGTGAGCTGGGTCCCCTATGCAGTTCAACCAGGAGCTTAGATTAAGAAAACTCAGTATATCAAATGCATTGACAAGACTAACAGTTGAGCTGGGCTGACCTGTTAGTCAATAACTAATAACTGAGCTGGGATCTTCAATCTCTTCTTGCACACGGACTTTTTTTGGTGTATTCTGGAGCTAGTCATTTATCCAGCATATTGCTTTGCAAGACAATGCACCTCTCTCCTGTCTTCAAAATGCAATTATTTTTGTAGACTGATCTCTCACATGATGCAGATATTTCATACAAATCAGGCCACCCAATTTGCAGGCATAAGCACTGAAGTATCAGTGATGGAGACACTCTTCACAATAAAAAAATATGCTTCAGCACTGTTAAGCAGGACACACACAGAAAGGAAGACAAGGATTTTAGACAAATGGTTATGTAAAAGCAGGTGTAGAACCTCCTGAAATAATCTCCTCATTGAAAATAAGCAACTTGTGAAAATTGGGAATTTATCCATAAGCTCTCTACCACCATTCAAATAAATAAATAAATAAAAAGCTTCCTCCACTAAGATTTCTTTCCCTACACAGGACACAGCGCTCATCTTGTTATGAGGAAACTATCCAGGGTTCCAAACACACTCCCTGGTTCCTGCGGCTCCCCCTGGTCACACAGCCAAGAGGTGGAGAGGTCCCAAGCGCACAAGCTGTGTCACACACACTGCACGGGCCCCTTGGCATTCGCTGTCTCCGTTACCCTCCATGGGCACGAGCTTTTCTCCCTTCCCAAATCCACGAGGCCACAGTGATCAGCTCAATGGCCTCACATATTCCTCACTCTGTCCTCTCATATTCCCCGCTTCTGTCGGAGCACTTCTCGGTCCTTCAGGAAACTCTAAAGGGTTTCACTGAGTAAATATTTACTCCAAATCAGAGTTGACCAAAGCATCTTTCTTAGCCTAGTGAACCTGAGCACAGAAAATATTCTGGTTAATCTGCCATTCAAAATACAGCAGCTGGAGCAAGAGAGGTGTAACGGCAGCTTGCACAGCACCTTCCAAATTAAATGTCCTCCTAAGGAATTAGAAAATGCAGCGTTTCCTCTTCTGCAACAATGAAAATACTACTCCTGTTATCCCAGCTGGCCATTCACTTCATTCAAAGGCTCTACTAGAAAAAGCTGATGGCTGAAAGGCCCTTAAAGGACAAACCCCTGGAGCACCATTGACTCCAAGTCAAATCATATATTGCGAACTCAAAATTTTTGAAGTTTAGTTTCAATCACACTCACTAAAGATCTAATATGTTGAGATTAATGGCTACAAGGGAAACCCCTCTGCAATAGCAGTTGTTCTTCCCTTTGTGATTCCAAGGCAGGGCACTCACACTTCATTTCAGAAATGATTATCTTTAGCTACCTCAGATTTTCCTATAACACTAAGTGAGGCTCCAGTGCGATTGGGGATAGCTCTGACATATTTATGTCACACTTCTCATCAGTCTAAAAAAACACATAAGCAGAATGGATGCGGAAGTCTCTCAAATTGCCTTTTGCACAGAATACTGCTGCACTGCCTACAAGTGGCCCTGAAACCTCATTTCCTGAAGGAGATGTCCTGGACACGGAGCAGGGGCAGACCACTGCAACCTGCGAATCCACACGAGTTCATGTGTCACATGAGAGTCAGTAACAGCTTCCTGGGACAACACTGCATGCTCTCATTTTAAAAAATGAGTGATTCTCATTTTTAAAAATCCACTTCTGTTTTGGAGCTGCTCCCTACTGGCTCCACCATGGGCTGTGGAGAACCCTCCTCATGGGCCCTGAGGAACCCTCCTCATGGGCTCCAGGGAACCCTCCTCACGGGCCATGCAACCTTAACTTATGCAATTCGTGTAACTTGTGCTTCTCCCTCAATCCCTCTAAACATGGTGGATTCAACAGAAAATTCTGGTGACTACATGATGCTCTGTTCAAGGCCATAACTTGCAATCCATTATGACTAAATCATGAATAATTTGGGGGAGGGGGAGGACAAGAAGTGTTTAACATGTATGTTTAAATGGGCCACTACTTGTTTTAGTAAAGAAATGTGGCAGTGTAGCAGGAAGCAATTTTGCTCTCTATGTAATAGTATAAATGGGAACAAAAATACATATGTTTAACAGTCACATCGCGAGATCCATGTTTTGCACATGAGAACTTTGGTCAAAAGTAGTTTAGCGCAACCATGAAAGCAGGCCTTGTCCCATCTCCCTCTTTTCACTTATACTTCAGAAAACGTCCATGTGCACTTCTGTTTATTCTAGACTGTAGAAACACAAATATCTACAATTCAATTGTCTGCATTCCTGAAATCTCACTATTCTGTTGTTTAAAAAAAAAATCCTAATCCCATACATTTAAAGTCAGTAATATACATATGAATTAAAGTGTGCTCGGTCCTCTCCTACTTTATTTTTGTTTTTTTTTTTTTAATCTTTCACCAATATAATTTCAGTTGGCTATGATACAATAAATATTGCTGGACACAAGCCAGCATTTATGCAGTCACATTCATTTAGGACTAACTCTCCAGCTTCAAGAAGGCGGCTGTTTGATGAAATTGCACTCTTCCTTACCAGAGATTCTCTAAACTTTCAGATGAGAAGCCACAGACTAACTTACAGTATCAAGCAAAATGAAATATCTTCTCACCCTCTTTCTCAAATTATCTGCTGGGTTGTACATTTTGCAACCAATTTTGCACAATTTGCATGCTGACAATGTCCTTTTGTTCTTTTACTTGACACAGAGAATATAAAAGATGTTGAAGCCTCAGCTCCAATGCACATAGGCTCAGCCTGAGTGGGCAGACCCTGTCTCCTTGGAAAGGTTTTAGTTAGCAGGCAGTATTGCAAAATATAATCTGTCACCATGAGCCTTCTTTTCACACTGCAGAGAGCAAAACTAAAAGGATTAGGGCATTTGACCACAATGCTGAGATGCTTACCTAGGAATCTCTGCCAGTGATATTTATTTCCTTTCCAGCTGTATAAAAGAGATGCTGGAGGCATATTTTTATCCTTATGAGTCTCCTATACTAATTAAATTAATCATCCCTGATAGTAGGTCACTAGGGAATGCAATTGCTCTTGCCAAAATAGGAAAAGAAAATATTGTTGTATGATGGTAAAAGTCTGTGATTCGCTACATCAAGTACTTAGTCACTATTAAAAGGTCATCCTACTCTTCCCTTTTCTCTTCTCTTCTCCACACAGATAAGGCGGGTAGGGGAAATGTGTCGCTCTCCTCTTTTGCATTTGAGATGCTTCTGCTGGAGGAACGCTCAGAAAACACGACCATTCTCATCAAGCAGTCACAGCAATCTCCTAGTTAAGGTCGATTTTCCACACATGTCTTACCTCGCAAAATAAACAGTAACACACCTCAGGTAAGAGCACGTACACGTCACTGTGATAACATACAAGTATCTGTGAAATGACAGAGAAAACTATAAAACTGTAGAACTATAAACACTGTATCCTGAAACTCAAATTCATTTTGTATTACATGTTTATATTAGAACTCTGCTGATGCATATAAAGGATAAGCCATATAAGCTCTTGTAAAAGATTTGTCATTTGGCATGTAGCACCAACTGCTTTATTCAGTTTTCTCAAATTAGCAGAGTTATTTTCCATCCAATTAAAAGAACAGGGTATGTTTAGTCTATGGATCATTCTAGCACAGCAAACAATAGTCTTTTGAGATCACTGAGAAAATTCCCCAAGAATGCATACAGCAGAATCATTTTGCATTATGTGTGAAATTCCAGATCATTAACCCCTTAATAAGCAGCTCTTCCACACAGCTCCTCCATATATAGGCAGGTCTGTCTAGACTAAGGCAAACTGGCTCATCCTCAAACACACTAGTTTGCCTATATAGGGGAAAAAAAACATAGAAAATGCTGCATGATAATCACCTATATGTTCATGAGTTTTGTTTTGTGCTCAATATTTTTTAATTCTCTGTCAAAAGATTCCCAAGATAGCCCATTCCATGTTCTGAAGTCTCTGTTTTGTAGTAGACATCATCTTGCTCTGAAACTATGCTTAATGCAGACAGCATATCCATATATATATCAAATTTCCTCCCACAACTACTATAGAAGTATGACTTCATGCGGTGCTCCTCTGTCCACTTCTTACAGATGAATTTCTCTTTTTTTTTTTTTTTAACATCTTCCTCTTCTTTCTGTTGCAAACACAAGTGTAATTTCTGAACAGAAATCTGCAGCTTTTGTTGGTTGTATTTGAAGGCCAATATACCAAGAACCAACCCCCATACAGAACAACAGTGTTATTTGGATGGTGGTGTGAAAACACAGGCCAGATTGCCAGGTCTTCGATACAAGTTTTATAAGAAAGGCTGTTCAGGAAGAAATTTCCTTCAGGCGATCTAGTGAGTTGATCTTAGGCTTTATTATAAAGAACCAGAAATGGTGTGTGTGAAGAATGAAGCTCAAGATACAGCTTTGGAAGCAGGAAATAACAAGACTGAGCTTCAAGCAATTGGCAGTAGAAAGATCTGAGGAAGTGCATACTTCAGGGCTCTGTAGGTCCTTCCTATTTTGTATTAACCAGCAAATAAACAAACTTATGGATGACTTAGCATATGAAATTACTGTTACACTGTATAGAATCAGATAACCCCAGGCACTGCAATCCCAAAGGCTTTGGCCCTGAACCACGGGAGAGGAAGCAACCTCTGGAGTACTCACTCTAGACAGACAATGTTTAGACAGACCAAAAGGCTGAAACAGTCCAGATGATCCCAAAGCTCTGCTGCAAAAGCCCCCAGTCCAGCTCACAGATCAACTTTGCAGCCGCATCTCTCAGAGGCTGGAGTTATCAGCAGCAATATCCTGCTCTGCCACTTAAAGACTAAGAAAATCTTGCATCTCTCAGTAGTTCGCACTACTGCACTAAGTCATCATCTAACATATGCACCAGCTGGTTAAACAGAGGTTTGCACCAAACATAACGATTTCTTTTGATTTGTAATGAAAACCATCACTGGCCACCACAGCTCACCTGTCATGGAACCAATAATAGCTTTAAATGTCAGTCATCAAAGGAGCCTACACATGGAATACAGCCTGAACTCTGGCATTTAAGCCTCTTCAGACACATATTGAGCACAGAAATACTTCCAACATGTAGGAAGAACTTCTCTTACCTGCCTCACAGATCTGTCTGAAGTATGATCCAAAAATAATATTAGCCTTAAATGGAGAGGTTTTCTTCAGGAGGAAGCAATAACCCTCCTTTAAAGGAAACTATTCTCTTCCCATTTCTATTTTCTGGGGTTCCATTAAACACTTAGCTGACAATTATAGGTGCTTGACATCTTCAGCCATCTGTTCCTCTTTCCATCTCTCCTAAAAGTTGTTTGTGGACAGAAGCCAGAGAATGTGCACTCTGGTCTCTCGGTTCTTTCTTACCTTCCTCTTCTGCCTCACAAAACAGGTGTCCCTAACAGAACCAAGATGTGCAAAGTAGTTATGGAGCTAGACAAGCTCAGGTAAGGATAGGGACATTCACAGCATAAAGTCAATGACCTAAATAAGTCTGGATGCGATCCCTTTGACTTTGTGTGTAGCGTGGCATACTCCATTAAGATACATTACTCATATCTACCCTTAAAGAAAATAAATAAATAGCCCCCCGCCCCAGGTTTAGCATAATATATGCTGTGTCCCATTACCGGGTGTCAAAACTATCATGTGATACAAGGACACTATTTGTCCTTCTATAAAATGCCAAGCAAAGTCCTGTGGACACTTCCATGGCATAGAGTGGATGAGAAAGAACACCAAAGCACAAGACAGGCTCATGACAAGGAGACTGGATGACTGCCAGCACTGGGAATATAAAGAAGAACAAGGGTGAGATCTCAGAAGTAACACACTTGTGTGTGGCTAGGCAGATGGTGATAAATCAGCCTGAAAGACTGCAAACTTCTTGACAGTGAGCTACATATACAGAATCCCCTTAGGAAGATGCCTACAGAAAGATACAAAGAAGGGGACCAGCATGGACCTCTAGAGTATGGAGCAGGAATGATCCCTCACTAGCTGAACTGAGGGTTGCTGATCGCTGCTCTTTGAAGGCCTTCTCTTCCTGGCCAGTTTTAAATGCCACCAAAATGCCACCATTTCTCAGCAAAAGCCATCAACCATCACACTTCCAACCCATGACTTAAGGGCTCCAAAGAGTGTGACCAAAAATCAGTGTTCTGGCTTTGCTTAAAGCAAGGAAGAACTGGTTGCATGGAAGACAGAGGATTGATTTCTGGTGCAGAACTTCAAGCATGACTCCCCGAGAGGTCCCATATACCTAGAGCTGCCCTCTGGACTCTTAGAAGTTGGACAGCCTGAGCTAAGCGCATGGAGAACATGCAGTGACGTCAGTCTAGCTTTTCAATATTCCTAAGGAAATGGGAAAGGAAGAAATGAAAAAAAAGAAGAAATGAAAGAGGCAGTCATGTAATTGGACAACATGGTCTTTGTTTACCATTTTTTGAGGATCTCTATCTCCCACATAAATGGAATTTACAGGAGGATTTGACTGTCACAAAGGGAAACACAGTCCAGATGTCCAGTGCTCAAATAACGACGCCTGTGTACAGTTCTTGGGGAGTCAAAGGGAAAGAAATCTGGTAATTCTGTGCTCTGTTTGAATTTTAGAATAAGACCACATGATGAAAAAGCTGAACGAACGATTTGACTGGGACAAGAGAAAGAAGGGCTCTGAAATACTGTAGACCCCAAATATCCTGCACCAGAGCTGGGCTACTGTTCAAACAGACCTTCCTTCTAAGGTCAATCATGGATCGAGGAAGGGTCAAAACTGGAGGTCACATTCTGCGAGTAGATTTATATTGGGAATCCTCCCATCCCATTTTTCAAGTAGAAGAACTAGGAAGTCCCCTGACAGACCATTTCCTCTGCTTCAACATGCCAAACAACACGGAGCGCAGCAAGCACCTTTCGACCACTAAAAGTTACTTCATGCTTGAGACCCAGCTGGAAGTTCAAGGCAGATTGCACAGATAGCTCTGAAAAACATCAAGAATTTCAGGAATGCATAATCTTTATTGACACCTGGCAAAATAGTTGTTAATACTAAGACTCATAAATCCTTGCCAAAGAGGCTTTGAAATAAATAAATAAGGAACTTGAGTCATCTGATCTGCATTTGCAAAAACTGCTGTGGGAATAACATGATTGTCCCTGTTTCCTATTCTCACTATGCACAGAATAGTTGGATCAGGCCCAAAGAATAACTGTAATTTGGGTGCAGCTCAGGAAAAAATAATGGGACTGAAAGGAGGAACCCAAAACAGGTTTGGAAAGCTTCTCCTCAGCAGGACAACCGAGAATTCAGCCAGATGCTGGCAGAGCCACGCAGCAAGGTAATTATAGTGCAGGGCTGGCAAGAACTTTAATGCAGACACCTCATACACCCTTGAGCATGTGATAAGAGTTACACATGCCCGTGTTCGCGATCTACTGAAACAAACAGCACCCTTCTCAAGGACACAGTAAGCCTGCAACGTACATTTCCTCTTCCCCTTTCAATATAGAACATGCAATGTGAGTTTTAGGAGATAGAGCTGCATATATCTACGATGGTCCATCTATATTCATGGGCATACCTTTCTGTTCAAAAGATATATATCACCCCTCACACAACACTTTCTCTGAACGTCATCTCTGCACAAGGAGGAAAGGGAAGAAATGGGCTTTGTCCAAGGAAGGGCTCTTCATCCCATCTCACCCCACTAGCTCTCACATGCACTATTAGCAAGTAGCACGTGAACAGATGCATTTGCAAGCATAATCAGTCTCAAAAATAAACATCCAGCCATCCCACAGAATTTAGTATGAGGCAGGTCGATGCAAAAGCACCAAAAGGAGAAAAGTGACTACCAAAGAGAAAGGAAATCTAGTATAAAATTTCCCTTTTGTACAAACCACAGGGAAGATTTTGGCAACAATTAGATGTTATCACAGATTACTAATAAATACATATCAGTATATATTTAATGATATTTCATCTTAGCAATTACTTATTAGCCACTCAATTTGATCTGCCTTCACTCTGCAGTAACTAAACCTTTGGACCAAAGTAAGCAGCAGACCTCTAAACATGTAAGAAATCCAATATTACGGACCCTTTATCAGCCAGCTTCTTCAAAGAGCAGCTAAACTTGAGCTTAATCAGTATGAAATGAAGGGCTCGGGGCTTAAAGGAAAACATCACAAAGCTTAAATTTTAAGCAGGCATGTCCTTCTGGGATGGCATCTGCCTTCATATCTTCCTAGGCAGCATTCACAGCCAGGAGAAAGAGGAACAGCTCTGCTCAGGCTACCTGGTACACAGAGCCCCTTGCACTGCTGTGCAATCCCACTAAATCTGCAGATAAAAAAGGAAACAGCTCCCTTGCACTTTGCTTTCCTAGGTGGAAAGATTGTTTCTCCCATCAGAACAGAGTTTTGTGAGTGTATCTTTTCAGCTTAGCCATGAGTGTAACATTTTCCTGGCTTCCATGTGCTTTCTGATGTCATTTCATAGCCAGCTGCCTCTTCAGCTAAAAACAGCCCAGAGGAGAAAGTCTTGAATTTGCTACACTACCAAAATGTGCACGTTACACCCAGCACACGGGAAGGCTTCATGTGCACGCACTAGGCTACAAAATAATTAAATAAATAAATAATTTGATGAATTGTAGCAAGGAATTCACCAAGAATCACTCACGAAAGATGAATTTAAATCTGTGTCGGGGGGAAAAAAAAAAAAAAAAAGGAAAAAAAACACGGTCAATAAGCTCCTAGTCACTAAGCCATCAGTTTAAGAGACAGTAATAAAACATCAAAGCTCAAATACAGTAAGTCACTGAATATAGCGCTTCAGTAAAGAACCATCTGAGCTCTAGTTATTAAATCACGAGCAGTATTTGGAGGAAATGGTGTTAAAAAGGCTTTTGATCCCTAGCAAGCAATACAAACAACGTGTCTGCCCAGTAACCAGAACTCCCTCTATAAAACAGCACATATAAGCAGAGGACTAAACGTATACCAGCATCTACACAACTTCAAACAGCCTGAGGTCAGATCAGCGGAAAGTCAAAACAGAAAATATTAATGTAATGGTTTTAATAGGATGAGAATAAATGTTTTACAGTAAAAAAAAAAAAAAAAAAAAAAAAAAAAAAAACTTGTATGCATATTGGGAAGATTAAAGATGGAAAAAAAAAAAAAAAAAAAAAAAAAAAAAAAAAAAAAGACACTTGTCTGCCTCTTGGGAAGATGTAAGATGAAAAAAAAAAAAAAAAAGAAAAAAGAAAAAGAAAAAAAACCCAAGAGTGTCAACAAGGTCTTTGTTTCTGTGACCTCTGTGGTCCCCGCTGGGCCCAAGGCAGAATTCTTCCCCAAGGAAAGGACTTGTTGTGCAAGGTGACAGCTCCCCAAACCTCTCCCTAGCAGGGGCTCAGCAAAGGGCCTAGACATGCTTGCAATACTCACCTTTTCTTGATGAGTTCTCCTCGCCCAGCGCAAAAACCTGTGGGAACTCTGAGCTCCCCAGTTACATGACGCTCATCGCAGCTCCCGAGCGCGGCTTGGCTTCCTCTGCGCTAGGACATACCCAAGAACCATTGGGTAGGACAAGAACCCAAGAACCTTGGTAGGTTCTTGAACCTACCCAAGAACCTACCCAAGAACCTTGGGTAGGACATACCCAAGAACCATTACTGGGCACTGCGGACGGAACAGGGCATGAGCAGAGATCTCCCGATGCTCTAAGAGCCCCAGTGTCCCCTTAAATAGGACGTTCTGACGAATGCAAAGTCAGTCTATCTGCCATTTCAAAGCTGAAATGGTCTTTATGAATAATGAACGCTGCGTTTCAAACAATGGCTGAGACTAAAACGTAAGGCTCAAGTGTGGTCAAGTTGTGACCTGTTACAACGTGAAAGCACTGGACAGTGTTTCAGACAAAATAGGTTTGCATCAGTTACATTGTCAATCTCTAAAAAATGACCTCGGGTAACAAAACAAAAATGCTTCAGTTTGACTAAGACTTCCTCAAACCCATATAACAGTCTCAGTTCATGCAACTCAAAGTTCAGAGACCTGAAGACATGCTCCACACCAAGACATATGCAAAACCCAGACTTTCATAAAGTTTTTCATTGTTTACACAGTTGGTAACCATTTACTGCTAAAGGCAATATGCAGTAAAGAGGTTTTTGTTGGGTTTTTGTGCTTTTTTTTTTTTTTATGAGTTGATACCACATGTTTTCACAGACAAAAGAAAAAAAAATCTTTAAAAACCCAAGCAGCCAGATTCATTTTGGAAAGAAGCTTGCAAAATCCCAGCGAGCCACATCTGCAGAGTAACTGCAGCAATGCTAGCGAGTGCTTGGTGTCAGTTCCTGCGTCGTGATGTTGAAGTTTATCCCTTCCCTTTAACACAGCACTGTGTCTGATAAAGGCTCTTCCTGCCTTGTCTGCCCATCTAATTAGATTAGCCCCCACTCTATTAAAACTGGTTACGAATTCCCACTCCATTCATCAATCTAGCATCCTCCTTCCATGAGACACCCTGCTGACACCACTTCAAGATTTAGGAATTCCAATGTGACTGGGGCAGCCAAACGAAGCAATAACCTATAAGTCCAGCAGTAAATTTTGCTGGCCTGGAAAGTTAAATAACTTGGACTCGAGTGGTCCCGCGATGACTTCAAGGAGTTACACCAAGGATTGACTCCATCTCCCAGCTCAGAGCAGTTAGGCTGTCTCTTTTCAAAGCAATTCCCCAAGCTGTAGCTGCAGGCATTCCACATTTTAAGAAGTGTTGAGGTTTTTTAACCCCAGCTTTCAATAGGAAGCCACACATATTCAGAAAGTGAACTCCAAAAGTAAATCACAGACTCGACCACAAACTGCTCTGAACTGAAACATGGAAGGCTGACAGGAAAGCCCAGTCTAACCCAATAAAAGAAGGGCTTTAGCTTCTTACTAGCGAAAACCCTTGGGAAATCCAAGAAGTCTGTCTGGTCTCTCACTTCATCTGTTTCCTGGGGATGGTGGGATGGGGGACTCCATCTGTGCATAGAAAGTTCCCAAATGTGGCACTACAGACTGCATGCTGTTAAACTGGTGCATTAATTAGTACAGTGTTTGGAAATGTGCCTATACATTCGGGGGGGTTAGGGAAGGGAAGGGAAGGGAAGGGAAGGGAAGGGAAGGGAAGGGAAGGGAAGGGAAGGGAAGGGAAGGGAAGGGA
>JAVCKT010097326.1:0-11832 GCA_032273925.1 Rhynchotus rufescens | reverse complement strand
CCCTCTCCCCCTTCTGCATCCCTCTCAGAGAGGGGGAAAAAAAATGTGGAAATATTCCCTTGAAGAGGAGGAGCAAATGTCGTGTGGAGCAGGAGGGCAGCTGTCTACCTGAGCTCTCAGCTAGGGCTTTCTCAATTTCCAGGCTGTAAAATATGAATCAACTCGCTGTGTGTTGGCAATATTTCATTAGCAAAGAGCTGCAGGGCCTGCAGTGGTGAGTATACTGTATGTGAGTTAAAGGGTTTAAGTTTTGATATCTTAAGACTTAACTAGTTAAGATACTACGCCAGATCCTGTTTCATAATGCTGTTGTTCCTTATTGAGTCTGGCTGCCTATGGCTTCTGTTTCAATTTTGTAAATTGTGTCAGATGTCATATCATAAATCATATAATATATACTCCTCCTACGTGATGTACTGAGCCTTTTTTTTCTGGGTCTTGTTAATTAAAATAGCACCATCTTATGGAACTGTTTTATTTCCAGCACAGTCTTTTGATTATTTTTTTTTTCTCTCTGACACCTCACATACTTTTCTTGGAATTAGTTAATTAGTCTCATCCAAAGTAAGGTGCCTTGCCTTGCTTGAATGTGAACGCAGTGAACACAGAGATGCTCTGTTGGAGGGAGAGCAGCGGGAAAGGTGATGGGCTGCTAAAATCTGGATGAGAGGAACTGGGTCTTCCCGCTGAAGTTCAGTGGGTTATGTTTCTTTATTTTCTCCAATCGTCATGGATCTGTGCAAATTAAGATTAATAACAGAAGCCCTGAAAAAAAATAAAAGTTATATGGATGTAAATGAAGACATCCGGGTGTTTTATGGGGTTTGCAGACGTGGGGCCAGAGGGGCCCGCTCGCGCGTGGGGCTCGCCAGGCCGCGCCGGCCCTGCGGCTCCTCGCGGCACTGTTTGTGCTGAGCATAGTTTCGGTGCACTGAGACTGCTCTGCTCTTTAAACAAACGTTTTCACACTGCTGGGGAGAGAGGCAAAATTAAATTTAGCTGCCGTTATGTGTCTGAGAGATCTGTCAGCTCACGTGGGCTGGTGGGTGAGCTCGAGAGGGGCAGTGGCAGCTCCCGCCTTCCTTCCCCCGAGTTGGTGAGGAAGGAGGACCTGGGCACCACTGGACTGGCAGGAGACGTGCACGTGATGGGGCAGGCCCCGTGAGCACCATGGCCTTGTCCCTGGGGATTTTCATGTTTTGTGCATGTGTGCACCTGCGTTCCCGATGTGTGATTAATCCAGCAGGAAGCAGAGAAGTGCAGATAAACTGAACCCTCTGAGGAAGAAGTAAAACTGTGTCTGCAGAACCGTGGTTCTCCGGCTGTCTTCCAGCAGGTGCTTGCCCGTATCGGCCCCAACCTGCCTCCAGCCCCTCCTTCCTGCCCCTTTCCTGCATCTTCCTGCACCCTGGCGCATCCCTTGTGCTGCCGCTTGCCCAGGCCCTTGTGGAGCGGCTTACCCGGAGCGGGGCTGATGGACAGCGCTGGGCAGCCCTGCCTCCTGCCCAGGCTTAGTGCCCCTGCGTGACGCAGTGTGTGCCAGGGCCTGGTTCTTCCCTCAGTGCCAGGCAGCTCCCTGAGCAGGGCAGTGACGGGCCTGTGATAACCTGGGCATCCCGGAGCCTCGTCTGCCGCTCGCGTGGGCGCAGCTCCTCCATTCGCTGTAGCGAGGCTGGAGAGTCCGTGACTGGGTCGATCCACGAGCGCCCCTTTCCTCAGGACTGCCCAGGTTGCAGGGAGGTGCTGAGGGGCTCCCAGGCTGCCTGCTAGTGCTGAGCCTGTGGCTGGCTCGGCTTCCAAACTGGTTAGGATCAGCACCTGCCTGGCAGGGGAAATGTATTAGCAAGCTCCCGTGGCATAAAAGACATGCCATTAGCAGCACCTGCCTCCTTTTTGCCTGGACTTTCTTTCCATTTTATCCTCCTAAAGTCCCATTAACCTCTTTTATTCAGTTCAACTTGTTCTGTTTTGTTTGTTTCTTGTTTTTCCTTCCCTTTGGAAGCCTTTACTGACCAAATTTTATTACCAAGTTATTTTCTTTCTCCAGTCTCCCTCTTCCCTAATTATCTCCCTCTTCTCTCCCCTTCCTAATTGTGTTTTTGACTGACTCACATGTTTTGACTTTTTTTTTCAAACATCAGAATTTATTTTAATGGAAACGAATTTTCAATGCAATTGAAGTACCCAGGAAGGAAAAGCTACAAAAATGAAGCCAAGAGGAGAAGAGTGGTTAACATCAAAATAGAAAACACAGCATTTTTCATGAGATGAGAGTGGAAAATTCTTAGGACCGTCCCTGCAGTGCAGGAGAACACGGGCAGTGCAGGTTCTGGTGCTGCTGGGGTTCCACGTGGTGGGGAGGCTCCCGTTGCTCCTGCGTGGGCTGCTCCGCTTGCTCCACTCTCCTGCAGCGCCGGGGAGCTGGGCCAGCACTGCCCGCGCTCGTGGGCTACGCGAAGCCGTTGGGTTTAGCCCCTTGAACTCCATCGTGCAGGACGGGTGCAGGACAGGCCCTTGGGAGCTGGGTTCTTCGTGGGTCCCTTTGCTGGCACCTTTCTTTAGAGCTGCTTCCCTCATTTTCCTTTTTCTCTGGGGGGAGAAAAAAAATAAGAGAAGCTATGAGAAAGAAAGTAAAGAACCTACCAGGAATGGTATAATTTGCTGCTTCTGTGTGTTGGAAACTGAAAAACATGAGTGGTAGCAAGTTCTCGGGCTGGCAGGCTGCTCCTCAGAAGTGAAAATTTCCAGACAGGTGAAGCAAACTCCAGCTGTTTTTGAAGTTAAGGAAAATAAATAAAATATGTTTAAGGGAAAAAAAATCTTTCTGAATTTGTCTTCTGAATGGATGAGACTTCCTTGGAAAGTGAATTAATACAGGAAATACTCAGTCCTCAGTCTTCCGATTCACGTGAGATAGTGCAGTCAAGTTTTAATGAATAGTTTTGGTCTATTGAGATAGGTGCCCTGTGGTGACAATGGACTACCTAAGCCTTACAAACCAAACCCCTGAGATCCGTGTCCTGTCTGGGGGAAGAGAAGACAAATAGCACAAGTAGAAGTGGGAAGTTTTTCTGGTTGGGTTTGTGTCTTCTTTCTCTTCAATCTGGTAAAATTAAATGACAGGTGCTTGCTTCTCAACAGATGACTTTTGGAGCTCGGAGGTTAAGATGGGATGCTTAAAAACAGATAAGAGGTTACGTGGAAGCTGTTGGTGGCCCTCACACAGCGCCCTGCAGAGATGAGCGTTTGACACAGGCAAAGGGTTGAGTGTAGTGTGGGGTGTGTGGAAGGGGGTGTGGGGAATGTGCTGGTCTGACAGCTGCAGCAGATGCACCAAGAGCCCCATCAAAGAGGGGAGAAGGTGGAAAGCTTCCTAAAATTCTTTCTAATGTATTCAGTCCCTGCTCAAATGTAGGGACGGAAGCAGACGTTCACATGTGTGGCGTGAATACCTGGGTTCCTGCCCCCAAGGATGATGCCACGGAGTGGTCCTGCTTGTTGTAAGAAGCAGAGCTTAACTTAGAACTGCACAAAAGAATGTGTCTTTCCTAAATATAAAGGTTTCTTCATGTCGTAAGCAAGCACAGAGCTTTTAAAAATTATGCTATGAACACTCATGAGTATTTTGCTGTTTTCGTTGAGGTAGCTACTCATGCTCTATTTTCATAAATGCCCCTTTTTTCCCCACTTTGTCTCTGTTGTTGCCATTTTGTGTTTGCTTCATTTCCCCCGTCAGAAAGCTTTAATCTGCATGTCCACTCTCTTATTTAGCCGTGGAGTTTCTCTACTGTTCACACACTCTTTTATTATATTCCTATAGTTTTTTTTGTTTATTTGTTTCTTAATGTATATAACAGTATTTTACCTTCTTCCTAGGTTTCCATTAACTCTCTGGAGCAGTAAGTCCCAGGGAAGAGTGCTAATAGCTGAGAGATCATCCTTGGCATACTTTAATTGGAGTCAGACCATTTGAACTTGTAACACTTGGAAAATGAAAGTTAATACATTTGTTTTCTTATTCCCATGGAAACAAGATATTTATAATGAGCTTCTAAAAACAAGCTACAAACATACACAAAGAGTCTGATTCTTTGTAGCAATTGCTTAAGAGAAGTTTGGGATTTTTTTTTTAGCTTCATGACCTCTGGAAAGCTGGTGTCAGGAAATGGCTTCATCTCTAACATGAACAGGACATTAAGAAAAACATCGGGAATAAGCAGAGGGTTTATGTGCCTTGCATAGCATGCAGTGTTTGTGTTTTACCTGCTTGGTTTGTTCCTTGCTCCCTGCTGAGCCTGTGAGCACACAGACAGAGCAAGAGTGCAGCAAAGGTTCATTAGCTTCAACATGACAGCTTTTTCCTTTGGGGCGTTTATAATTGGGAGTAGGGCTCCAAAAATTCCTTTCATCCTCAGTCCCGTTTCCAGGGTCACTGCAACGAGTGGTGTTTGCTGGTGTAAATAGCATCATGGCAACATGGAGCAGGTTTCTTTTTTCTCTTGGCTCCAGCAGCGACGCTGCATTGCTTTGCGCTCATACATATCCGTATACATCATGCACACAACCACATGACACTTGCAGTTAAGCTTAAGGTGGAGGGGGAAGAAATGGCATTCTCTTTTCCCACAGTAGTGTGGCATGGAATAGATCAAATCTGAGAGATGGGAATGGCCGGGTCTTGGGCCAGAAGGGAATGCTCTTTGTCTCTCTTGCCATCCTTAATGTGTATTTTTCTTTCAGTACAGAAGAAGGAGAAAAAAAAAAAAAAGAAAAGATCTTGATAAAGGCAGGAGTAAGAATTCTATATATGTTAAAAAAAGAAGAAAAAAGGAGGGGGGCAGAAGAAGGGCTAGAAAAAGGGAGCAAAAAAAGCTAAGCCTGAGTGTAAAGTCTTTGTCAAGGAGTCAGCATGACCTGCCACAGGTTTTGCAAGTAGTCTGTGCTCAGTCCCATTCCCTGTGGGATCCTGACTGATGCTCCAAGCTGAGCAGTAGCAGATCCGATGGGAGGCTTCCAAGTAGCCTCTTTGCTCCAGAATTGCATTGGAAAGGTCTGTGTCCCCGACTTGGCTGCAAGTCTCTACCACCAAGGGCCTTGTGCTGAAGTTGGGCAGGGATTGCCAATGCAGGGCTGTTTTGTTTTGTTTTTAATGAGAGGCAAAACAAAATGCAGTTCTGACCTCTTTTCTGTTAGGTAAAAGTCTTCAAGAATGTTTCATCAGCAGAGGGATGTTAATCCTATTAATGAGAGTTCTGGGCAAATTCCAAATGCTTAATTGCAGTATGTTCCTTGTGTCTTTATGATTAATGAATTATTGAATTATATTCTTTGTGTTTGCTCTTTTACTAGCTATTCCAGCTCATGCATCACTTAAAGCAAGCAGGTTGTTGCAACCAGCAAGGTTTGGTTTAAAAAAAAAAAAAAAAAAAAAACCCAAAACCAAGAAAAGTTTATTTCTGGCTGAATGTGGGAGTGTGAAGGCTTTAGGAATTTGCTACATGTTGGGCTGCCTTGGAGCGAAAGATAATGCAAATGAACTGTATATAAATTGTTATATTGTGCTGAGTTCTCTCACGAACACCCGATTCCAGTATGGCATAAAACGCTGAGTTTTGCTACCTCGTTGTTGCTGCTTAGAAGGGCGAAGTCCCCCTGGGCTGTTCTGCCCGAGGATGCAGGGCAGGGCGATGGGGCTGCACGAGAGGGAAGTGGGGAGAGACCCACGAGCTGCTCTCCTGGGCAGTGAAGTGCAGGGAGGTTTCCACGCACGGTGTTTGCAGCCTGGCCTCCCCGCTGCCAGCGCGCACTCTCTCTGTCCTTGCAGTCTATCGTTTATTCCTGTATAAACAGCTGTCACTGCTGAAAGGACTGGTCTGGGCTTTTTTTTTGCTAATTTGCTTGAGATACACTCTGAATTGGCATAAGAAGAAATGCTTAGGCTGCAAACAAAGCTGATGTAGTAGCATGTTTCCCAGCAACATGGACCCTCAAATATTTCTTTGACTTTGAGAGTTTCCTAATGCTGCAAGCAATTGAAAACATCTTTTGCTATTAAAGATGGTACTAAATAAGGCCACAGCAACATAAATATCAGACCATCTTTTTGAAACATTTCTATTTGATCTGCTAAATTTTAGTTTAAAACATATGGCAGATCTTTTGCTCTAAGCGTGCAGGAATGTATAATTTAACAAACAAAAAAGGTGTGTTTTGTGTTTGATATAATTCATAGCAACCAAAATAAACATCTACATCTCTGTACATCTCTCTGTCTCTGTCTCTCTAGAAAGATAGATAGATAGAGTGTGTGTGTGTGTGTGTGTGTGTGTGTGTGTGTGTATGTGTGTATATTTATGGTGTGCAATCTTGTTAATGCTGTGGTCTCATATCTCAATTTTGAAACAACACTAAAAATAGTTTAGTATTGAGTAAAAGAAAGGAACAGCATGTGCTCTGCTACGTTCTCTCCTGTCTAAAGCGAGTATTTTTAAATGCTAAAAAGCAGGCTTGCCTGAATCTCTGCTTGACGAAACACATCTTTGCAATAAATATTGAGATTTATTTGCGAGTGCTTTATCAGTTGAGCCCGCTGGCCTGACAGGTGTAAAACCTCTGCAGGAGGGCCTATAAATAGAGCTTTCCCTGGAGTGTTGATTCCCACTGTGCTTCCCAGGCTTCCCTCTGCGTGCTGCAGCAAAAGCTTCTCACTGGAAGCAAAGCTAAACTTTTCCATCAGCCTGGGAGCAGAGGCTGCTTGGTAGCTTTGAAAAGAGCGGGAAGTCTTCGGGTCTGAATTCTGGGGGCTTTGATTGGTTTTATCAGATTGCTAGTTTGGGTTTTCCCAAAACGTGTCAGTGTTTTGTGAGGGAAAATGATTATCAAAATTACATTTATGACTTAACATTTGCCGGTGCTCAATAGAGGAGGATGATTTTCACGTTTCAGTGACTTCCTAACGATTTGCTTTATCCAGCAGCATTGTTCCTCAGGTTTACTTACGAACACCTGAATAAAGCTACCCACAAGTGGAACGCCCCAGGCAGTTACTGCGAGCCGAGCAAAGCCGGCGCTGTAACTAGCGCCACCCGGGCTGCTCCGCGCCGTGGCTGTGAGGGCCGCAGGCGCGAGGAACCACAGGCCGTCGCGCCGCGAGGAGCCGCCGTCCATCACGCCGCAGGCCCTGTCCCTCGCGGCGCCCTGTCCTTAGCTAGCGTGGAGAACCAAAGTCTGTGCGGCGCTGCCCTGGAGATGTGCGTGGGGAAGGCAGCGTCCCCGCGGCTCTTAACTCGGCGCCCCGAGTAGGCCGAGCGGCTCCCGCTTTCCCTGCTGTGCTCCCTGGTCACGTCTTGCCCTCTCTGTGTGTTTCACCAGGGGCAAGTCGTCCAGAACGATCACGTTTGAGCAGTTCAAGGAAGCTCTGCAGGAACTCTCCAAGAAGCGGTTTAAAGACAAGAGCGACGAGGAAGCAGTTCAAGAAATACATAAACTAATTGAAGGCAAAGTCCCCATTATATCTGGAGTAACGGTATGTGACTCTTTCCGTGGTCCTCTTCCTCCTGTCCTCATGTTGCTGCGCTCACCTGTTTCCCTACAGACACTGTCAGACTTTGGTGTAAAATATCCAAACACCAAAGTAAAGACAACTTGAAACACATCTAATACCCCACGTGGACTGTGGAACACCAGGAAAAAATACTGTTTTTTTTTTTTTTTTTGTGGTCTGGTCTCTGGTTTTGGTTTGTGTCCATCCACATCTGATGGAACTGCAATATTGATCATTTTTGGTTTTAATATTGACAAGGTGTCATTAAACTTTTTACATGGCAAAGAAATTTTAGAAAGCATAGTGTAGATAGGTCTGGTGTATTTTATTCCTTGGTTGTCTTTTTAAAAGCTGGGATTGGGCAGTCTTTTACACTGTAATTCAGGAGAGGCTGCAGTGTGTGCCGTGAAGTTGAATGGCCCTGTCAATTTAGTTCATCTGCTTAAAATTTACTGTCTCCCTGAATCTAAGCTTAGAACTGTGAATGAAAATTTACTTGTAAGTAATCTTGCCAGAATTTGGTTCTGCACAAATGAACAGTGGAAATGCCAGCTGCAGACATCTCTTCTGAGCTGTACAGTTTGCCAGATTTTTACAAGATTTGACTCTATTACTCTCTGCTACCATTAGGAACAAGTGGCAGTTTTGATACAGAAATTTCTTTTTTCCTTCACTCATTTTAGTGAGCTTAAATAAAATACTTTACTGAGTTTAAATCCATCCATGGATTCTCCCTTTAACTTGTGCATATGCATTTTGGCCTGACTCCAGACTGGTTTTCATTTTTGATATTTCAGCAGTCAGGTGCTGAAATGATAGATCAGCGGCTACAGACTCTCTCTAGATGGATGATAAGGTGCTGAGAGGACTTTGCTGATGCAGGCTAGTGTTATGTAAGTGCTAAGCATCTATACAAGTGCCCTAGTAGCAGGGGTATAGGAAGGGAGGAAAAATACATACTCGCAGTCTTGAATCTTGCCCATAGTCTGCAGTGAATTTTCAGGCTCTTTGGCATGAGGAGTCCTAAGGAGGTGGAGATGAAATGAAGCCTCAGAAAATGGATGGAGCTCTTGAAAGGGAAGACTTGATGTAAGTCACAATATTGTCTCCTTCCCACTGTCAAGGAGAGAGGCAAAAGGCAGGGCTTAAATGCATTTATGCACGCCTATTGCAGGCTGAAGTGCAGGGAAAAAGAAAAACAATATGTTGGGTTTCTCATGCTAATTTAGTTCCTAGCTGGTAAAAATTACCTCAACCTTTACATAGATTTAAGTTAAGAACCAAAGGAAAAAAAAGCCCCAAAACCAGTAACCCAGTAAAGCAGATACGAAGTCTATATACCTACTAGCAGACTTGTCTTACAGGAAGAATTCTACTGATTGGCTTGGCTTGGGAATCTTGTGAACTGAAAAATTTAATTTGGACAGTCCCTGCTTTCTACACGATTAGGTAGAGTTATATAAAGCTTTTCCTAAGCTGCCCTAGGATAATTCTGTCCTTCCATGTAGTGTGCACCCAGGTCTGAGTAGCTCTCCTGTAGGCCATGCAGGTGTGCATCAAGTTTCAGTTACTACAGACACACTGCTGTATCTGGATGAGAGTGGAAAGCCTGATGAAGTGGCACTTATGGATAAGGAGACTTTAGGAATACTTGGAGGGTTTTGTGCCTTATCTTTTAATGTGTGGGTCTTGGCTGGACTTCTGGGAGAGGATATGTCTGTGCTGAATGACTGCTTGAGGAAATCACTACTTCCACAGGATGATCTGAAATGTTACTTTGACATCAGAGAGTGAAGATCATCAGGTGTGTTATGATAAAAGATTTTATCTTGGCCTGTCTTTTTTTTTTCTTCAGAAATTTTTTGGAGTTACAAAAAACACTACTTATATTTGAAGTGATTGACAAGGCTCAGCAGCCAGACATTGAAACTGAGAGAAAATTTGGGCTCATTTCTTACCTGCAGTGGAATGTGTATGGTTGTCTTGGGCACACAGGAAGAAAAGACCACATGCAAGGAGTGCAGGTTAATTAAGCCATAGCTTTATGACCTCGTGCAGGAATGATCTGACTGTAGAATATGCAGTGCAAGTGATGTATTTGGCAGTCATTTCCCCATATTCAAGGACTGCAACCAGACATCTGAACCTGGTCTCATGTCTTTTAGTTGCCCTCACTCCAACACAAAGGATCCGCAGCACTGAGGTTTTCTCTTTCCCTATACCAAATGCTGGGTGTTGTAACTGTGTACCATGCATCTCCTGTGGAAAGAATCTCACTTTGGACGTTTGCTGCTGCTTAAAATGAAACTATTTGAACATCAGTATATATTTAAAGGATTCTTGACTCTGAATTGTAGGATAATGTAGGTTGCAAGGGACCTGGCATCATCTCAGTCGACCTCCTGCTTCAAAAACTGGTGACACTGGCCTTAGCTCATCAGAGGCCTCATCCCAGACAGAGTTGCAGAGGGAAGGATCCCCCTCTGTCTAGGTCTTGTGCTGTGAGAATGCCTGCTCTCTCTGGAGCAACAGTGGCCTCTTCTGTGGGGGATTTTCTGTGGTCAAGATGCCGAAGTGCCAAGTGAAGGTGGAAGAAGTTATCAAGCTGTGCATCATCAGGGAAAGTGGAGACTGACATGACACTTGTGGAAAGCTCAGTCCACACAGGGCGAGGAAGGAGTGACCGATGGAGACCGTAGCGAAGCGATACTGCCAAGATGGAAAGGGAAACTTCTAACTTCTGGCATCCAGGAGGAGATGGGGATGCTCCACCTGCAGATCTGCAATGTCTGTGAGTACTGGTGAGGACAAACAGGAACTGTCAGGTGACTCATAGGAGCCATCTGAACTCAAAACTAGTGACCACAAAAATGGAAAAAAGCGAGTGATAGTTACTGGAGACTCCTTCCTGCGGGGGATGCAGACACCTGTCACCTGACCTGACCTGGTGTCTCAGGTTTGTTCCTTGGCAGGTGGCAGGATCTGAGATACTGCAGACAGCCTGCCGAGGTTTGTCCAACCCTCTCACATGGACCCCTTGATGCTCTCTTTTGTAGGTATCAAGAGTACCAACAACTGCCCCAGAGGTAGCCTGGAGTGACTAGAGTCCTGGGTGAGGATGAAGAGTGTGGAAGCCCAGACCATGTCTCCTCAATCTTTTCAGTGAGGAGGAAAGGCTTCAGTAGAAATGGACTCATCCAAAAAGTCAACCCAGTCTGTGTGGCTGGTGTCACAGGCAGGGATTTGGTTTCTGTGACTTCAAGGAGCTACTGAGTAGGGATGGATGCATCTTAGCAAAGTGCTTAACAAGGATGTGAAGTGTCTACAAACTAGGATTCATCACGTAGTGAGGAAGGCTTTTAGATAGGTGTAAAAGGTGGAAGATTGCCATAATTCAGACAGAACAAAGGGCATAAGGGGCCCGCAGATGTGTCTGGGTAGTTGCTTGAGAACAGAGGATGTCTCACTTCCTCTGTAAATGCAGGACATCTTGGGATCCACCTCAAATGTTTGGACATAAATATGCATAACATGGGGAACAAGCAGGAAGAATTAGAAGACTCTGCATGTTGCAGAACTGTGGTCTCATTTGGACTGAAGAGAGTGGTGGGAAAGTTTTCCTGCCTGGAGTCCAGCAGTGGATGGATACAGGCTCACCTGGAAAGACAGGGTGGAAGCCAGTGGAGAGGTTGGCATTCAAAGGCATAGCTTGAATGCAAGGAGTTTTGCCCTGAGGCAGATGATGAACCAGTAGAGAGCTTGTAGATGAGAAGCAGAGTACAGACCAGCACTGGACATGTTGTAGCAGGTACTTAATTCAGGCGTGATACCCAGCAACTGGGCAAAGCCTTGATGGTCCCAGGCCTTGATACGTACGGATGACTTTAAAGTCCAAAAATCTGATGGAAAGGCAAAATGGCCAGGAGCAGATGATACAGAAGACAATTTCTTGGTGAAGATGATGGTTTAATTGACTACATGGGCTGCTCTATTATACATACTATTCATAAACAAAAGAAAGATGTTTAAAGATGCAAAGGCTGAGGAGAGCCTGGGCTGCAGTCAACCTGGAAACTGTGGAGCTCAAGATCCTGAGAGGGGTGAGTCAGTCAACTAGCAGAATTACAACCCCGGAGATGAGAAGATCCTTTGGGAAACTGCCCTGGAGGGCAAAGGAGACCAAGAGAGCTGCTTGATCTTCCAAGACCACCTCCTCGGAGCACAAGAACTGCCCCGTGCAATGGGAGAGGGTGGAGCAGCATGGCAGGAGGCCAGGCTGGATGAACATG
>JAVCKT010097325.1:0-11833 GCA_032273925.1 Rhynchotus rufescens | reverse complement strand
GCTGAGAGTCCCCAAACATGTATAACCTGAACAATATAGTCAAAATTTATTTTATACCTCAGGCACTAGTTTGTCCTAGGCATAGTAATTAATTTTCATAGGAATAAAAAACAAGACAGGAGACCTCAAATTGTTGAAATTTGGAAGGCAAATATGTAATCTAGTACACTATGCATCTTTCAGGGTAATAGGCATGCCAGTCTTTTCAATTAGCCTACTTCATTATATAGTCTTCCAAGACTAAGCTAAATTCAATAGGGATATAAGAAAATCCTTAGAATCATGAGACATAGACACATGTATTGTTAAGCCATTTATTTTAACACATAAACAGAAATTACAACCAGCTTTGCAAGACCATAATGGAACAAACTGGCTTTGTTCATAGAAGAAAGTGCCAAATGCTTTTGATTTCAATAATAATTTAAAGATTTTGGATTAATTTATAATTTACAACATATTGTATGATAATAATGATATCAATAATACAGAAAAGAAAGCAAATATCAAACCAAAATGGAGAGGAAGCTAATTTTCACAACAAATCTTTCTAGATTCTCTAAACAATAAGAAGATGCAGTGATTGTATTCTGTCTGGAAAAGATAAAAAAGAAAATGGCTTTGAGTCAATGTTCTTCTTAATAGACACACTTGAGACTCATAAAGTTAGTGGAGGCTGCCAATAGCTGGAAAGAAGCATGTATTCTCATGCAAAATTATGACCTGATATATAAGAGAAAGTTACATCATAAGGATACTTGGCCTTCTCACCAGTGATTTTTTCCATGCTATGTCAGTTTACCAATATTTAATCTGAGTTCATCTCAGAACTACTTTATTTTCTTCATAGCAAAGAATATTATTTTTATTCTTATTATAGTTATTATTGTTGTACTTATTAAATTATAATATTTATTAATATTATATTTATTAATATTATTATAATTGTTATATCATTATTATTTATTTATGCTTTCACAATGAAAAAGTTTTAAATTGATTCAAACCAGAGGAATAGTGTGTTTTTTTTTGTTTGAGGCATACGAAGAGATAAAAATAATGGCGCTCCTTCCATGTTTCAGAAAGAAAATGAAGTCTCTCAATTTCATCTATTTCATTCATCAGAGATTCATTTTAGTAAAATTAAAATTAGTACTAAACAATTTATTCTAGATGTACCCTTAAGTACCTCAGTTTTTTTGTAAATGAGTTCCAACTGCCATTTTAGATGTGTAAATTGAATTGCAGCCCAGTGTAGACACTACTCGATATCTATTCAGTCAGGATGGGCAGGAACTCTGTGGTTGACCAAGTGTCTGATAATAGAGTTTATTTGATGCCTGTACTTCCCTTGTTTGTTAATTCTCAGAAGAGAATTGACAACTCTGATAAACTCAATGCCTATCTCACACGTACACAAGATTGGGTGCTTCTCTAGGCTTATGGCTGTTAGTTTAATACCTCAATTCTTAAGATATGTTCAGGGCATACATAGAGAATCAATCTCTCCAAAAGGAAGAATGAAGTATCAGCATGTCAGCAGTCAGGAAACACATCTTAGGTACTTATTTCTGTCTACTTTGGACATGACTGTATGTTTATAATAGTAAAATGAACATGTTGAGACACTTGGCCTGTCCCTCCAACAAGCTGGCACAGCAAGGCCTGCATCCAGGCTAGCAAACTCACCATCTTGCAAAACAAGGTGGCCTTGTGCCAGATACAAGCTGGTGGCAGAGACCTTGGCAGAAGATGTAATCCACAGGCTCCTGAACTTAACCATACATCTCTCTAGAATGCTGTATGGGCCACACACCCCCTATCTGCCCCACACATATAGGTATCTTCACACCCACAGATGCTCTCACATGGGCTGTTATTGAGCACACTGTGCCTTAAGATGCTGCCACTGGCTGCTGTGTGGGAGCCTCAGCATGGCTGTGGTCCCAAAGCTCTTGCTTCTATGAGTTTTTATTACTTATGTTCATAGCAGACAGCTTTTGATGACTTGGCCAGCTGTGTGAGGATTGCCTTTTTGTTTGGGGCCAGCAAAGCTCTCACCCACCACGGACTCCACAGCACATGCATCCCATCTTTGGTTCTGGGACTTGGCAACACATAAAAAAGAAAATTGCTGTGGAGGCCAAGCAGAGGTTTCAGAATAGCAAACCGTTTGGTCATATTGAAACACAGAGTAGGCCAGCTTGGCCTGGCAAAACCAAAAGAGATGAGCATGGACTGCCCATGTGCTATAGCAAAAATTAAATAAAATATATGAGACAAAATAGTTAGCTGATTATCCCATTGTTTATTTCAGCCTTCCTTGTTTACTAAATCTGAAAATTGTCTTCTAGATATAAGCTGTATGTCCTCCATGGGAACTGTTAGTGAGCAAGTTCATCATACATACAACATTATGGAACTATCCTCCATACCTAATCTGGTAAAATTCAGGCTACATAAACACTTAGAGGTGATTTTACAGTGTT
Organism: Rhynchotus rufescens; assembly: GCA_032273925.1. NCBI lineage: Eukaryota > Metazoa > Chordata > Aves > Tinamiformes > Tinamidae > Rhynchotus > Rhynchotus rufescens. The sequence continues at coordinate 9,344 of JAVCKT010097325.1, read as the reverse complement.
CCTCACAAACACTTTACATGAAAGAATCTCTGCATTGTCACAATATATATCATCCTTCATGCTGGCAGTGATAGTTAAGTTTGTTCTGCACCATCTTCCAATTCTGTGGAGATTTCGAAGTGTCCACATTGCTTCTGCCAATTTTAATTCACTAGCACAAGGTGATAAGTGAAAGCTGATAAAACCCAGGACATAGTCAGGAGGATTTACTTTGCTGTGGAATACTTCCAAATTTGCAAACTCATTAAATTGCATTCACTTGCAAATGTTATCAGAACTGCTCAGAAACATAACTACAACCTCCCACCATTAAATTGATTTCTGTAAATGTGAGACTTCTAAAAGAGTAATTGAATCAACTAAGAAAGAATCTTAGTTGTCTGGATGGATACCCAACCTCTTATGTTGTGTGCCCCAACTTGCAAACTCGGTTAGAGATGCGTTCCACTGGCTTTGTCATGGTCCCTGTACGTAGCCTGCACATTTGCAGACTCACTGCTGCAGAGCCCCGCAACACAAATGTCACAAGCCACCCTCGTGTGGGACTTGCTGACTACTGCTTGAGCAATATACCTACTGGCATGGTAGAACGGCAGGAAAGCCACGTGTGTGATGCCGCTATACAGCCCTCCAGACCAGCTTCTTCACACTGTCAGCCCTCCCCTTGCATCCCTCACGACACATGCACCCTACCCCAAACACAGGTCTGCGGCCGTCCTGTAATGTGCACAGCAGCTCATGCAGCTGGCCAGCACTTGCAGGAATATATCCATCACGAAGGCAGATATTTCTCTGTGACAAATGATTTCTCGTCTGTTTGGAGTCTGGTCACTTGAGAGATATGCTTTAGATATTTTAAGGATAAATGTCAAAGCGAACAGAATGGCAAAGAAGTGAGTACTACTGCAAGTCTCAGGAGGAATACTGATTTTTCATCTGGAAAGGTCTTCTTTTCTTGTCACAAGATAGAGCTAGCTATCTTACTCTTTCAGTCCATACAGCAAGATATATCTCTTTTCTTATGTCATAAGCAATAGGGAGCTCACCTAACTGCCTTTTCCTCTGGCTTGGATATATGCTGATTGTCCATCACAGCCTATATGCTCAAAGTAATCAGCTTTTTGTTTGTATTTGTCAGAAGTCTTGTGGCTCCCTTTTACATTAGCATATATGAGCTTTAAAGAACAACACTAAGAACACTAAAGAAGAACACTAAAGAACAGAATAAAATACCATTAACAAAGCAATAATCACAAACTATATTTTATTCAGTCATAACAAAGTGAAAAATAAAATTTACTAGCAGCAAGTGAATGGATACACCTGCCTGGATTGGGTGTAACGCTATGAAATATTAAGTCAAAGCCCTTATCCATCTTTTGCTTTTAAACTGTTACTACTGAAACACTGTTGTGACTCCCTGTTCAGAAGGCTACATGACTAGGATTAACTTCTGCTCCACAGAAGTGAGAAGAGTCCCTCACATCTGTCTGATCCTCTTTAAGCAGACCCTTAAATAAACAGCTTATATAAAATGCAGTCACAGAACTGGAGATAAAAAAAAATAACAGCAAATACATTGAGTCTTAGGATCATTTGGGTTACAAAACATCGCAGTCCAAATTTTGGTCACTGCTAAATCAAGCTATATAGTTTTATAATAAACAAGGATATACTGAATAAGCCCGTGTGACAGATGCTAGAGGTTATTTATTATTAACTGCACATATATAACCACTAAAATTTAGAAGCCTCTGATAAAATTTTGACTTCTGGCAGCTTCGGAGGCGACCTCGGGCTGTTAGCCACCTGCTTTAGCAGTGCGGCCCTGACCTCTAGTGGGCTCAGTGAAACACTCATTACAGGCACAAGAAAATTGAATTTGGTTTCTTAAATATTTTCATTTCAGGCTGCAAAATGCAGAAGTTCCAGCACAGCCGTGTGAGCAGCCAAGGACTATTATACAAATGAAAATTAAGTACAGGCCAACGGCAGAGCTGCCTCTGCCTTGTGGCAAGGTCCATGTGATTGATGAGGTGTTTATGACCGCCGCAGTTCACTGCTCATTCCTATTGGGAGTTCTGGGTTAAGTAAAGCCCATTACTGGTCTCTGAGATATCTGCGTAGCTTGGTCAGCTTATCTTTCTTGAGTGAATTACCTTTTGACCCAGAGATATCCATTGGAAAAGACACATTGCATGTGTGTAAAGCAAACCTAACATCAGCCCCTTTTTACATCCAGTGAAAACTAATGGCACTAAACACTTTCATGCTATACTCCAGACTCAAAGATGAGGGAGCTTATGTTTCCTGTTATTTCTGTCCCACAGCAAAAATTAAATCCAGAGTTCTAAAACGATTGCTGCAATTATTTTTCAATCAAATATGGGAGGCTTCCATAAGAAGATTCCAGAAACTATGCAAGATGCATTAAATACAGCTGTCTTCATACTGAAGGCCAAAGGAAGACACAAGGCAATGGGAATGAGGACCATCTCTTTCAAAAGGGTAATGATATCAGTCTTGACAGGATAGCCAGTTACTGTACTTTTGCTCCTCACTTTATAGCCAACATATCAGTGCTAATGAAGGCATACATGCAGATGATTATCCCAGTTACTAACATTGTATAATCATACATATAATGTAAATGATCATGTTCTTCTGTACCATAAACTAAGCAAAAGGGAACCAGACCAAGCAAGAGACACATACACACATCCAAAGAGACACTAAAGCCCTCCAATTGCATATTCTGTATCATTTGTATATGATCAAAACACAAATATGCAGATATTCTTTCCAAACTCTAAGTATTACAAGTGAAGACCAAATTCTGTTACTTATAAAGGCTGGAAAACTCAACCAAGTTATCTCTTTGTCTTCAGGAGTCCCAGATGACCCTTACCCATTTCTTTTCTTACTCTTTTGGAGCTGCCAAGCTGAGGCAAGGTGAAAGACATGAAGAAGGGATGATAATCAGCCATTCTAGGTCAGTTTGTTCATCCTGTTACTCCTTTTTCTCTTTTAGAGGCTGTTAAGTGTGAGATGAACCATTTATGTAGGAAAATGAAATGACACTAATATGAAAACTGTAGATTAAGTTCAGAGTAGAGCAAGAACTTGGAGAAGTTGAAATGGCCTGTGGAATAGCTGTGTCCAAGAGTCCTGCAGACTCTAGTGTGAATGCTCCCTTCACTCCCCCAAGGCTCCCAAAGGTCCTGCCAGGTGACATGGTCTAGCTTTCAACAGCCTCACTGGAGCAGCCATCAGAAGAGCAAGTTCAACACATGTGTATGAAACTGAGTGTTTTCTACTGTCCTATTTATCTGACAGAAATCATAAATGACCAATAAGCCACTTTCTTCAGTTGTCCAAGCTGAGACCTAGTAAAGATGCCTAATCTATGCAGTGTAAACATATTCTGAAAATCAAGACTTTTTTTTAAGGTAATCACTAGCTTGATCTTTCAAAACTGAGGCATCTAAAGCTCTTTTAGAAAGATTCAATTTGAGATGGAGACACCTGATTTTCTCTGTCTACGTGTGTCAATGCTCCAGCATTGGTAGAGCTCACCAATACAGTCAAGAAAGTCTAACTCTAACTCAGGTGACCAGTCAAAAGTGGACTAAAGATGGGTGTCTAGTACCATTTTAGGGTCCACCTGGTATCCTCCTGGTCTCCAGCTAAAAAATATACATCTGCCACCAGTCTAGTGTTATATCTGCCAGTCCTGCACAATCATCTCAGATATCCACAAAATTCACTAGATGTTTATTTTCAAGCATTGTGTCTACTTTATAACAACATGAATTTATCTCTAGTCTTTACTGAGCATAATGGAAACCTAGGATTCTAGTGCATGCGTTGTCACTGTAAGTGTCTTAACTAAGAACTGAATCTATTACTAGTCATTTCAAAACATTTATTCCAGAATATTGAATATTTAGTTCACCTCTATTGTCCAAAAGTAAATGTAGAGCTTTCTCTGTGACCTTTTGTACAAGTTTTCATGAAAGGAAAAAAAAAATCAGATACCACAAGGAACACAAATCGAGTAAATATGTTGTTCATTTTTATATGTTGTTCATTTTTATTTTCCAAATGTCAAATTCTCTTCCACCATTGAAATTACATATACCTGCCTACAAAAGTATGGGTGGCTGTACTTGACCTTAAAAATAAATAGAAGCTGCGGTTCCTCAGCACATCTGCAAATCATTTCAGTATTAAATACGGATGTACATCCCCAGGATAGAAAATGTTAGCCACTGGGATTATTTTAGAGCCCACACAGCAAGTCAATGACTTAACTGAGTTAGAATTCAGGAGTTCTAAGTTTAAATCACATGCCCATAGTCTGGTTTAAACAAAGCTTTCTACTGATGAGCATGTTGTCATTTCTTTCTTCATCTGTACTCAAATGAGGGGAGAAGTACTTGAATCACTGACTCAGCCTGAGCACATAAACCTGATTCATAGGCCTGCCTGCCAGCTCATTACGAAACAGCACAGGGAAATGAGAAACAGTTTTGCAATTTGTATTGGGACAAGAGTATCACTATGGCTACAGAACACTGACATTCTATTCTCATTAATGGGACAAACATACCAATCAGGTAAATCTGTTTATAGACAGATAGCAAGTATGAATGAAGGCTTGATAATGTTAAAAAATAATTTATACAGATTAACTATAGACAGACTTACTGACTCATATACACTGAAATATTAAAAGCTAACAAAAAATTCCCATCATAATACATCGGTTTTCAAATTTTGCACTGCAGTTTCTAAGAAATTTTGAGAAATTATAGAAACTTCAGAGTCAATCCCTGACTGATCTTATACAGACACCTCAACTCACTCTTCCTTGTTTCCTGTGGGATTTATAAACCCTAATGTCAGTGGGGATAGTAGGCTTTGCCATAGCTGCCCTCTATCTTTTATGTAAAAGGCACAGAACTCATAGGACAATTCAGGCTGGAAGGGAATCCAACCTCCTGCTCAAAGCAGAGTCAACTGTAGGCTGAGAATAGGTTGCTGAGGGCTTTATCCAACCATCATAAAAGGTAGATAAGGAAGGAAATTGTCAGAACTTTGTCTCCTTGTCCTAATATGGTACTTGAGGTTGCATGTGCCTTCTCAAATGACTGGATTCCCTGAGCCTTAAAATGAAGCAAAAGAGGAATTACAAGCACTCACATCACAGTTCATCCTCTAATACAGCCTTTCAGCATAGCTATTCCTTGTTCTTCCTGTGTGGCTGTGAGTAGAGATAGGATCAGTTGATTCCAAAGCCAAATTCAGTGAAGAAACAATGCTGAAAGAATTAGGCAATGTTTCATCAGTATTACAGAACAAAATCAATTTTTCAAATCCCAGGCTGAAGGCTCACTGCAAGATAAGTGAAAAGGATGAGGAAAGGATGTACCTGAAGAGAAAGTCTGTAAGCGCAACTAACAAGATCACAGAAGCTGCATTTGCTAATGTCCCTTTACAGAGGACTACACAGGACCCGAGGCTGGATTTAGAGACTGCCTTAACGTAGATTTTAGAAGTGAATAAAAATCAAAAGGGAGGAATAAGCAGTTTCCATAGCGGAGCAGTAAGATTCCACAGGAATCTCTCACGACATTTGCTGTTCAACACATTCATAAACAATCTAGAAAAGTGAATGAACAGCAAGTAGCAAAATTCTCTAATAGCAGATTATGCAGAGTAGGAAAGATGAACTCACAGCACAGAGTGAAATTCAATACACATAATGGTCACACATAACAAAAAGCTTAAACCCAAAATTGCAGAGTCTGAATCCAAAGGATAACATAGACTTTGCAGAAACGGAAGATGCTGAAAATAAGACGTCTAGAAACACAACTATCACCTCTCATTTATGGAGCTAATTTGTGCCTGATTAGGGGGAATTCTGAGAGGACACCAGTACAGCAGATGGAGGAATTTTGAAGACATGATAATGCATAAAAATCAGTGTTAATAGATTTGCAAAAAGAGAAATGTGGGAGTATGTCTATTTTTCCCCTGGGCCTTCCCTGCAGAGTATAAACACAGCAGATCAAAGCTAGAGGGAAACGTGAGCCAGCAACATGTGTGCAATTGAAACGATCCATCTTGAACTATGGTATCATAGCTCTTCTCAGAAACAATATGCAGTAATAAGGAAGTCACAGAGAGTTTGAATCACCAAGAATTAACAGGTTCCAGAGAAAAGGAATTAAAAAAAAAAAAAAAAGTGAGAGACAAATTAAAGCACAGAAGGGATGGGGATGGGTGAAAGCTGCTCCATTTTTTTTTTTTTTTTTTTTTTTTTTTTTTATTATCAACATTCCCTGTTCTGCAGAAGAAAAACTCATCATCTGGTAGCATGAATTTCAATCAAATTTGGTCAGTAAACCACAAGATGACTCATAGCATAATTACTTGGACAGCATCTGTCTTCAAATGCATATGCAGAAGCAATGGAATAGGAAATCACAGAGTTTCTAAAAGCTGGCTTTTTAAATGATGCATGGTCCAAAAAGGAAAAAGTGAGAAGGTAAACAAATTGAAGGGTAGGTGGAACAAATTATCAGGCAGTATCAAGTATAGGCTACAAACTCCTAGGAATAATTTTCTAGTTTTATTACTGGAAAAGTCAGTAGGTTCCCAAATTATTTTTATATCTACAGATATATTTAAATACTTGGTTCAAATTTTCAAGCTTTTTCCATATGTTTTGCAGGGAACACAGAGAGATCACCAAACAACTGGCTTATTCCAACTAAAATCAAGAAAAGCCAACTTCCTGTAAGACATCTTATTCTAAGATTTCCAAGCATTAATAATTAGAGCATTTTTTATCATGAAACCAATAGGAGCATTTAAGTCAGAAATGACTATTCCAGAATCTCAAACTTCATATTCCGAATTATCTCCACTTGATACTTAAAATGTATCAGTATTGAAGAGGGTAGTGAGGAAGTTCACTTGGCACAAAAAAATGACTAAATGACCAGAAAAAAAAGATGCTCAGTGCTCTAAATGTAAAGCCTCCTGCTTTGAACAAGTATAGCATGTGCCAGCAATGTATTCCTTTTACACAAATCTTGAAAACTTTCTAGCAGGATCAGAACATGGAGACAATCTGCCACATGATATGTTCTAAATAGGGGCCTACCCCGATTAAACCTGTAGTATATGCAAAAAAAAAAATCAAAGCTGAAGATGTTCAATTACTGTGGCTTAAAAGTAATGTTTTTAGATTTGAAGGATATCAATCTTGAGGAACCCACTACCGTAATGCACAAATCAGTCGTGAGTTGTGTTTATTTGTTCCTTTAAACTTTACAACATAGAGACAGGGAGAATCAAGTATTATTCAAACTATTAGTTTTCAAACTAATTTGGTTCTGCAGTGGTGTTCCCATGGAAGAGTTTTAGGGCTGCATATGAAAAGGGCCTCAGGTTTTAACAGTAATAGGAAGAAAAACCTACTTGCTACATGTTTTAAATAGAATTATGAAGACATGCATAATTTTTATTTACACAAGTGCTTTGTAACTGTTTTAGTTTAATGAGCTCAGATTGCATTACTTAGGGTCGTATGTGTGATCCCATACCAGTTAGCTCAATGGACAATCTGCAGGGGAAGAACTAACTTCCAGTATAACACATAAAACCAATGTATGCCAAGGCAAACAAAAGAAGGCAGAATGACTATAATAGACTTGTGACAGGCAAGTGCTCAAAACACCACAATTACAACACTTTTAATTATTACAATGACAGTACAAAAGTTGACCATATGTTCATCATTGGCTCCATCTGTGTACAAGAAAGAATACATATTAATTTGTTTCTAGTGGTGGGAAAAAAGGCATAAAGAAACAATATGTTTAGGGAGTATGTAAAACCATCTGCAATTCTGAGAAACCCTCTTTTAAGAAGAAAACACATTTCCAAACCCAATATGGAGATGCTTTTGTAAACAAGAGCTCACATTCAAATAGCAGTAACATGCTGGGCCTCACCCATTACGAAAGGCAAGCTGAAACTCACACACAGGTAGCTCAGCCCAGATTCCCAACCCAGATATAACCTCGTCTGGAGGCAGTGCTGAGGAAAGGCTGGAGGCCTCCCCAAAAGGGCCTACCAAGGCCAAGCATCACCCAGATTACTGCCTAAAGCTGAGGATGCATTTCTGCCCTGCAGAGAAGGTAGTAAATAAATAATTAGTAATAAGGCTGACAGGCAGATCACAGCTATGCACAGTGCCCTTCCTGAGAGGTTAGGTCATTCCTCATTCCAGCCTGGGCTGAAAGGGGAAGAAAAGAAACACCCAAAATATGAAGCTTAATGGTACAGGCCATGAGCAGAGTTCAGCTTCCAAGCTTCCTGCTTCCATAGCCAGACAGTGACTACAACAGAGTAAAACAAAACTTTGTTTCCCACATATTCTTTTTTATGATAATAGAGAGGAAAATGCGGTAATGGCCTTTGGCTAGGAGGTCTTAGGAAATGCTGAGTTCTTCTGTAGCAACATGGGTCGCCCTTTCTCTGCAGTGATCACCATGGGTCATGCCAGCACTGAGCACATGTGGCAGAGCTGATCTCAAGGGCCACTCAAGCCTAATGGCAGCCTGAGCGGGCCCTGAGCAGCAAACTACGGGCTGGCATGATCAGGGCAGATCGTAGCGGAAAGAACCTGTTGTCAGGATATGGGCCCCTCAAAGGGGATGTTGATGTTGCCGGGCAGAAGGAGAGTGCCTGTTTACCTGAAGTGAAATATAGCAGACTTCTCAAGCACAGGAACATTATGCACATGGCCACTGCAGTTGTGAGCCAATGCTGCACAGCGTTTCTTCTGGCCGGTAAACCGAGATGAAATGAGACTTCATGCTTACATTTTGCTAAGTTCAGCTCTGACTTATCATATTAAAATACACACAGTTACTGGCCATAAATCAAAAAAGTATACTTAAAATCCTTTGTTATGGAAATCAAGGAAACATCCTTTCAAAAGAAAGCCTAGTCAACTGTATGTTATCATTTCACATTCCAGTGTTCTTCATCTGGCAGAACAAAATGACAAAAGAAATAGCCTTAACGACCATAACGATTATGTTCTGATGCCTTTTATGGTTTACCAGGTAGTATGAAGGAGGATAGCACAGAGCACAGATTCATAGGAAAAAAAAAGGCTGAAAGGCACCTCTGGGCTATCTCATGTACCCCAACTTAGCTCAGAGCTGGGCTAGCTTCCCTGCCTCAGTAGGTGCCTGGAGAAGTATTCCTACACCTGGAGCTACACCTCCAGAAGTACTGGAGTACTCCTACACTCCAGC
>JAVCKT010097324.1:0-11833 GCA_032273925.1 Rhynchotus rufescens | reverse complement strand
TTTTCCATAACCTACACTTCATGGATTTCTGTGTCAATCAATGGAAAGTCATTTCAGAGGCAAAATAAGCACCATAGAAGGCCACAAAAACATGTTACTGTAAGGAACTGCTTCATCACACACTCACAGAAGCCCTGCCTTTCACATGGCACCAGCTTTTCCTATTTGCATTGAGAAAAATGATTACATATCAAAAATTTAATATATACACATCCATATAAGTAGACAAAGATAATGCCAAAAAAAGCCTCCACTCCATAGTTGACACATGATTAAGGAGTTACACCGACAATTTCGGCATCAGCTCCTGTATCTTCGTTATTTCATTTAAAACACAGGATGCAATACACCCCAAAAGACATCCTCAAAGATCAGGAACAAATCATCCTACTCTTTGGGGAGCTAGAGCTTGAGGCAATAGCATGCTATCAAGCATGAAGACAAACATGTTCCTCCAGCTGCTTGCCCTAATCAACTTGCTATGCTGGAGGCTATAATTTATTTATCTTTAAGTAAATACTTCTCCTATGATGACTTGCCTACCAAGCTGCCTAATGACACCTAAGCCTCTGTTAAGTAAATAAATTAGTTTATGACCAGATAATGTCCCACCTTAAAGTGTGGGGGGAGAAGGAGATATTTGATTTTAATTCATAGCTTCTCTTGCTCAGTCACCAGCTCCATCACTTCAACCCTCAAGCTGACCAAAGGCATGCTGTTCTTCACCGAGCTTTCTGTACCCATTCCAATTACTACAAGATCACCAGTAAAGTTTTTATGAAGACTGATACTCTCTACAGGTTTGGTTTAAAGTCAATGAGCCTGGACATTATTCACCTTCTTGTTGGTAGATCTTACTGTAAGATTTGTCTCAATAACTGCATAAAAGTAAAATTGCAGTGCCCTCTTGTGAGTAGTCAGATCTGTCTTGGCACAAGTTTTTAGGTGTGATATCACGAGTGGGACAGCATTTACTCTCTAAGTTCCACTTTTCCTGTTCTTCTCCCATTTAAGATGCTCATACAAAAAAAACACAATTTGAAAGCAGAAAAGCTTCACCAGAGGACTAAATCCTTTATTCTTTCACAAGCTCTAAACAAAGTCAACCATCAGTTTCCTGGAACCATTTTCTTGGACCACAAACTTTTTTTAAGTATAAAAAGTACACATCAAGCCAGACCTACATTTTAAGTATTAGATCATTTCACTAATAAGAAGCAGAAGGAAATGCAAAGAAGTCCAGACATACAGTATCAGTCAGCAGAGTATTTGAGTTAAGGGCAGAGACCTGTATCACAACTTTAATGGACAAGTAGTTTAGCATTATCTGCCAGTGCAGGAGAATAAACCCAAGGCCTTGAAATATTTTGAGGCAAAAGAACCAGTAGCACAAACCAAGCAAGGGCAACCCAGATCACATTTTTTAATACTAAGAGACACACTCGATGCACAGACAAATGCAGGTAGAACCCCAGTTACAACATGACAAGCAGGATTGCCATGACTGGTAAAATTAAAGAAATGGGGTGCTATTTAGGAGACAAAAAACACCATTCAAATCAAGTTTAGTATAGTTAAAATCCTAATTGCTAGATATCTGTGAGGCATTAGAAGACAGTAATAACAGTCTAAGAAGGTTAGTCAAACAGAGCAAGCATTTGAGATGTTTTTCACAGGACATTGGAAGTTGTGCTCCCCACCATCTCACTTAAGATTTTCAAGGCCATAACAGAAGTGCCAGATGAGTTATCAATACATTAAAAGTCAGTAAAGGTAAATGGCACCAAAAGCAGACAAGCTAAATTGTGACAGAACCTTGAAGTACCAAACAATTTATTACATCAATCTAGAAACAGCAGTTTAATTCTTTTAAGTTGGCAATATCTTATTTCCCAATATTTTGCTGAAAGATTCAACTTCACTTTCTTTGTACAAGTGGGGTTTACCATACACAGAAATAGTCATTTATTACACAAGGACAACTTGCCCTGGGTCAGCCTATTTTAAGCAAGGTTTCCACAGCTAACATTTAAGGTAAGCTAAGATTTCTTTACATTTCATTTGACATATTCCCACTGCTAAAGGGCTTGCACAGAAATAAAACTTAACATGACTAATGCAGGACAGGACATACCAGTTTTTAAAGTTCATCTTACTACATTAACTCATCACTTATAAGTAGTTAAATACTTAACCTCTCTTGGCTAATGTCAAAAGAAATTTAATTTAAGTACCCAAAAAACAACTGCAACATATTTGAGGGATAAGTGTTCAAGGTGCTTCAGAGCTTTGTTCAACCTCTAGCTACCTCTTGTATCATTTCAGCACTGCAGAGGGGGAGAGCTGCAGGGGCACTGTAGGACATGAACATCACAAGGCATCATTAGCATCTCCTTGGCAGAAGGGTTCCCCAAGATATTGTTCTTGGGTTAAACAGCTTAGATTTGTGCATAAGAGGAAAACAGGGAAATTTTTTTACTCAGTTTTGCAAGGCTTTGGACACCATCTCTCACAATATCCTTATTTTTAAGCTACAGTGTTAGGGTCTAGATGGACACACAAATAGGCAAGTGAAAACTTGACAGGTTGACTGGTCTCCAAGTGGTTAAGGAGCTGAACCTGGGTACAGAAAGGAATCTTCCTTCTGCTTTTCATCTCAATCCTATGCTGCAGAAGCAAAATCTGGAGCTCAAGACATCTGAGAAAAAAGTTTGGCACCATTTAAGCTTCATCAATGCCTTTAGTCCTAGAATTAGTTTAGAGCAATGAACTCCATGCTGGAGCATTATATGCTCTTGCCCACGAAAGAGCAGTGAAAACTGCCTTGTAAAGGAAAGTCTCTGTTAGAATTGCTTTGGAGCAACAAGTTATCTATTAAACACCATGAGAGGGCAGCAGAACCTTTCTACACTTGATGAAGAGACATTCCACACATTTTCACACATACAACTATGATACCAAGGCCAAAATCTCCAAATAGTTTTTGGACAATCAGATTCTCACAAGGCAACACCACAGCACACTGCACTGAAATATGGCACCATGACAGAAGTAACTTCCACAACTTGTTTCATGGCTTCAGTATTCATTAAAAAAACAGTATTAAGAATAAGGCATATACAGATAATCATTTTGTAGTAAAACATCTCAAAGATAGTAAAAACTGTTTAAGTCAGGGGAATGCAGTAGAATGAAACCTTTAAGGGTTTACCTGACATGATGCTTACAGTAGCATAACACTATATTAATGTGAATGTTGTATAAAAGATAGCACAAGCCAAGTTTTCAGAAGTGCCTACAGACACTCAGTCCTCATAAATTAACCCATCCATATCTCTTCCAGAGACCACAAGAACTCGAGTTGTTTTACAAAAGCTTTCAGAGGGCCAGGAGTAAAGCAGCAGACCTGAAGCCCAACAAGCCTCATGAAGCTCCATCACTGAGTACTACAGGACTATTAATTCTATTTAGAACCACTTCCCTTCCTAACATTGAGCCTGACTCAAAGCAGCACTACAGCACTGCCCTTTCTTTCCCCTCCTTCCCAATCTCTTACAATTTTGCACTTTACTTCTAGTAACTGCTTACCATTGACTATACTTAAGAAGGCTAAAAACCTCCTCCAACACTAGAAGTTACCATTAATCCTCTCTGTTAAGTCAAGAAGCCCTTTAGCTGTTAATATACAAGTGTTTCTTCCACCAGCTGTTTCCCATGGCACCTCAAAGCAGCTCTTTGCAAACTTACTGAGAAGCACAAGAAAACAAAAAGGAAGACACAAGAGATGCTTCTAGAAGAAAACTCCTTATTATCCTAAAGCCAATAACTAATTATCTCCAGAAAATATACTACCATATACTACTTTCCCTTTTTCTCCCCCCTCAAATGGGGAAAACGAGTTATACTTAAAAATGTCTAAGAATTTTATCCAAGGCTGAGAAACAGTTAACTCCTTCACCTACACAACATGCTTTTAAAATCAACCCATAAACAACAACCAGAAACTTCAATTTTGTCAGGAATCAACTCTATGGAAAAATATTTAATCATTTACAACTTCAAGCTTCTAAACTTACTTTAAGCTCCCTACTCAAACCCCAGTCATAACATATATCCATTATTTTCACTTGATAGAAAAAGGGATGAAAAATGAAACTAAAATAGCAAAGAACAACATCATAAAGATACACTAATTGCTCTATACATTTTCAGCACCTACTCCAGAGAAGCAGCCTTAAACACACTCTCTCAAACTACTAAAACACTTTTGTCATACTCTTTAAATACAAAATATACTCATTAAGGTATTTTTATAAAACCAAAAAGCCCTTACCTGTTTTTCCTGTAGATATCACCGCCTTTCCATCCACGCAGCAGCTCCTCCACACACACAACCACTGACCCCACCCTTACACTTAAGGACTAGAACCTTCCTTCCCAGGGCCTTTTAAGCCCTAGGAGCAGCACCTGACCCGCACACCTGTGTCTCATCTGCTCCTCAAGCCTCCCAGCTGGGCCAGAGCCCAGATTATTCACTGATTGGCCCCAGCCTAACAGGATCTGAAAAATGCCCTCTTCCCTCTAATATGGTTCAGATAAAACAATCTTTAAATAAATTTTTTTTTTTTTTTTTTTTTTGTGTGGTTTGAAGTGTTTTCATCCCATACTACTGGACCTTCAGTTTGCTATTACCATCATAGTTTTATTAATTAGCAGTGATGCTGACGTGGCCTTTGCTGTGGCCAGCAGGCAGCCTAGCTGCATATGTAGGTGTTTGAGGAGACTGCAATGGAAGCAGTTTTGCAAATCAGCATTTTGACATCCTGGCTGCTGGTTTACTCATTTTGCATCAGGAGTTTCCACTTGTGTCACTGGCAGGTGGAGTGCAGAGCTCTTTGTCTTGCCAAGTGGCACGGGGTGACACCCCGAGGAATCAAAGTTTCACTCAGGGCACCCAGACTTCACTGCAGCTCCGATCTCAGCACCCCTCTGGCAACTTCCATGCATAAAATGCAGGAAACCTAAGAGCAGCAACTGCTTTGTCTTGGGGAATTTTGTCCCACACCCACAGGATAAAGGATGTATCCTTGTTTTGAGAAGTATAGGATTTTCTGTCTTTGGAGTCATCAGAATAAAGTCCCTTACAAATGGCAAGTTGCACACTTGCAAGTAAAATGGCAAGTAACACTTTTGTTATAGTTCCGTGCAAGTGAAGAGCATAAAAACCACATTCTCCTGCCCTTACCAAACTCAACATTTTATTTTGATAAATCATTGTATAATTGCTGGACTAGTGGTGCTGAAAAACACAAAAATCTTGAAATCTATAAAATCTGCTAAGATTATGGCTATTTGATACAACAGGAGGATTTCTGGTGATATGAAGGGGTAGTTTGGACAGAGGGAATATTTAACAGTGTATAAGAGCTTCAAAGGTGTTCTTGGAAACTGATGAGATGTTGACACTTGCAAGGAAATGAAACCCAAAACAAAAGTCTAGATCCAAATCTGTATAGTTGAACAACTTGTCCTCTGAATTCTGACAGCATCCACCCTCCTTTGGGCAACAAAATAAACAGTTCCATGATGCCAATTTCAGTCATTCATGTGATTTTTCATTTTAAGTCTGTACTTTCAACCTATGACATTACCATTCACACCATCAACAGCTGAGAGCACTTCACAGCAATTATAAAGAGTTGATAGTTTAATTAAGGAAGGGCTCCCATTGGCTGGCTAATGTCAACATGAAATTGCAAAAAAAGGATAAAGACGGTCTCTCTTCCATAGTTGTACTTATTCTTGTGAGTGAAGTGGTTGAGACCTAACTCTTAGAAAGACCTTAGATTTTTTTTTTTTTTTTTTTTTTAGAAGAGCACAACAGGTATGTTTATTTTCTGAAGCTATTTTTTTTTTTAATTAAGAAGAAAAAAATGAGTTCTTGGAATGGAGAGAAGGAATTAATGGGACTAGTTGACAAACAGTTTATTAATATAGAGATTTTAAGGGCAGTGTTTCTTGATGGCTGAAAATCAAGAATTCAGTTTTCACTATGAAGTGGGTGTAGATGTAAAGTGCTGAAGATTTGGGTTGAAAAGGTTCCCGGAATAAGGACATATCTGCATTTACAGAATGTTGATCGAATTATTAGCAATCCTGGAGTCAAACAATGTAGTGCAGTAAATAAGTCCACCCATAAAACACAAAGTACCAATGATATGAAGTGAGATAATCAAACTGTGCCTTAAAAGAGCTTCTGAGGAGGGTGCGAATGGGCTGGAGCGCCCTGTAGGTGTGACCCTAGCTCCGGCTCACTGTGTGAGGAGCCCTGGGCTATGGTTTCTCAGGCGGATTTAGTCATCCCTGGTGTGATAGATCAACACAGACACTTCAGATTGGGAATTCGCTGGGCTCTGGCTGTGGTTAGTGTGGAGAGGGCATGGCCGGTGATGACAGGGCCTCCTCAGCGAGACCCACCGAGATGATTCAGCAGCGAGTGCTGAGCGTGGGGCTGCGCACTGCGGGAGCACACAGCCTTGTTGGCCCTGTAATGTACATTTCTATACATTCCTGTGTAGGTGGGGTAGCGAGCTGGCCCTGTGGGTTATTTCCTCCCTCCGGCGGGGCCCCTTTCCCAGTGCTGTGCCTGTGTGCGGGCCAGGCGAGTCAAGCGCTGCGGGTTGTGGCCTGCGGGGCGACAAGCGCCGTGTGGGCGCTGCGCTCCCCGCGCTGGCCCTCCTTCAGTTACAGGGGTGCTTGCCATGAGGTAAAAAAAGTGCCGATGGAATAAAAAAGTGCACTGCACTGTAACTGCCCCCCCAGATAATTGTACATCTGTGTGTTGAGGCAATCAAAATAGTCAAAAACACAAATGCTGCCTGTTGAGGCGCTTTGTCTCCTGCCCCGGGTCTCTGTAACCGGTGAGCCAGCAGACACCTGATAAAAGTGGAGAGGAGGGGGATCGAGTATGTGGAACGGACAGGTATTTGGGACTTGTGCTTTTACCTGCGCCTGTCCTGGATCAAAAATGGGAATAAAGTCCAAATAATGAATGCCACCTCCCTGTGAATTAGCCGAGTTACTAGGTTTTCCACCAGATTTTGCTGTCTCTGTTATTTACACATCTCCTGTACCTCGCAGAAGGGGGTCTATACAGCAACCCAAAACAGGCTCTCACAGAAGGTGTGAAATAAAAGACATATTTTTGTGAGGTGTATCTCAAGGTTATCTGCTTTTCTATGGAAATTTCATTTTGTTTTCCAGGTATTAGTCAGATACCATCATTAGGCATAACACAGATCAGCTTAGGAACAGGATTTGCAGAGCCCGCACTTCACTGGGGTTAGTTTCAACCCTTGAGTGGTAGAAAACAAGTTTCAGACTGACAACAATTCAGGAGGATTTTGCATTTTTTACAGAACCATGGACCAAGTAACATTTTGAGTAATTTAGGGTCATTCTAAAATTTCACAGAGCTAATTAAGGCATGACCTGGTGGGTTTTCTATCAGAGAAGAAAGATAAGAAAAAAGACTAGTTAATTATTTCAGAGTCACATTTTATTTCACATAAAAACACATTTGCCCTTTTGAACCAACGAAGGGCCAAGAACTTGCCAAAAAATTGTGTTCGCACAGCCCCCTAGTGGCTAAAGTCTTGACAAATTCACATACGTGCATCTTCGGATGGAGGAGGTTCCAAAATAGCTTGATTCAGATCGCTGGTAAAATGTTCTAACTTCAGCTCACGAGAGGCATGATCACTTGCTACAGTGCAGATATTCCATATCCATTACCAGGCTAATTTTTAACTGCTGTTTCTCGCGGAGGAGAATCGAGGCTGTGAAGAGTTACAGCCTTGTGAAGGCAAAGGCTTACAGCAGGCACGTGGTCATACAAGTACACTTAAACTCATTTTTCCCTAACATTTTGGAAAAGTGATTTTCCTTGAACTGACAGTAGACATTGATTGGAGATATGCCCACACTTGTTAAACCAGTAAAACAGCGGAAATAACTTAGGTCACACACTAAAAAATTTGATATAAATTCTGATGCCTCACTTCAGATAAAGCAGCTTTTAAGTGAAACAAAATACCAGCTTCCAGTTAACTTTATTTTTAAAGATTTTAAGGCATTTTATGTGAAAACTAAGAATAGCTCATATAGTAAGTAATTCTTTGGTTATTTTGCTTGAAATTTAATGCAACTTTTTAAAAACTCTTTTTTTTCCCCCCACCTGTCAGTAAGCCGGTGGCTTTTGTATTGACAGTATATTACAGTATCTTGAAAGCTGCTGAGGAGGTAAAATAAAATAGCTGCAGGCGAGTTGGCTGTTGGGAGTTCTGATACTTGGGTTGGCAGAATGGGATTACAGGATAAACACTGTGTGATAAGATATTTGTGCTTAAAAGATCAGCAGCAAAATAGCTAACTGGTGATGTTTTAATATACATCATCATTAGACTTCAGACTGAACAAAAACAAGCTTTTTAGAAAGTCTGCATCAATCAGAATCAGACTTGCAGTCACATGGAGAACAATGTTTTAAGTTCATATTCTGTTCTTACAGGATATGCTACGCGGTATATTCCAAGATACATCAAATAGTCAAATATTCTAGTTAAAATGCTATACACTTGCAAGGCGGTTTTGTTGTTGTAGGTTTTATATGATCATGCTCTCTGTGAGTTCAGCAAACAGCATGTATACTGCAGGAAATTAAAAGTACTCTTACCTGTAGATGAGGGAGCCTCTTAAAACACAGAGATTGTATAGGTCTCGCCATGCTGTGTCACAAAGCAGTTTCAGTTCTGTGTTCTGAGTTCTCAGTCTGTGCAATTACCCAAAATTTTGCAGATCATTTCTAAGGATTCAGAGAGTTGAGTCAAAGTCTAAACTTGTCCTAAGGTTTTGGATTAATGATACATACTACTGAAGGGAAGAATATTTTACAGTTTCAGTCTTAACAAGAGGAATACAATACCTACTGCTCACACCATATTTCTTCACTGTAGATTTCCCCTCAAAACCAGTTATAACCATGTAGAGGATCATAGCCTTGCAACCGCACACAGACCTCTAATTCCCCCAGCTTGTTTCCCGTGCTGCCTATGTTAGCACACAGGTACTTGGGAGAGACACCCCGACCTCCTCAGTTCCCAGAGAAAGTGTGGGAGCTCCTCCATAATGCCATGCTGTTGATACTTCTTTATTTTTGTGTGTACATTTGCAGTGGTCTCTCTTTTGTTGTGTTTTGTTGATTCTGAAGTTTTTTTCACATCACCTTGCATCATTTGCTTGTTAAGTCCCATTCACCGCTTGCTATGGTCATCCATCTCCATTCCCTTCTCTTCCCTCCCAAGATGGCACAGTCCATGAGCTGAAGTTAGAATTAGGTTTTCAAATTAAAACCATGTATTTGACTTGGGAAAAAAAAATGCGCATGTAGCTACTTCCTTCAGGTCCACACAGCTATGCTACTCTCATGAGTAGGTAATAGTATCTTCTCAGAGGCTCTTCCCTATCAGTCCAGGGGACCAGAAGCCCACGTTTGCTTATGAAAGATAAGTAGCAGCTATGCCCCTACTTTTCTGAAGAATTCAGTGACTTTTTTAAAGGAGTCATTAATCTGAGATTTATTAGCGTGAACACAGTTGTTTGGATAAATATTTTACTCCATTTTAATGTTCCACATATTGGAGCACTGATATAACTGAGATGACAGAATTGATGAGATGGAACTACAGCTTGAGGAGGGGGCAGAGGCACCAGTCACCTAAATCCTGATGTCTCCAAAATCACGATATTTCTCCCCTGTTTTGATCTTCCTTCTTAATGCACCCATGGTTAATGGGAATCTTCTGCCTGGAGATGCTGCCAGATGATGTGTTCAACAACAGAGCAGAGGTGGGTTGTAGGTCTGTGTGAGGAGTGCAGCAACATTTCAAAATTGAGATCGTCCATATTTTGATCCACCAGACAAACAGTGTAATTGAAATGTATATGCATAAAAAGAAAACAGTTTTCCAGTGGAAAAAAATCTCCAAGAGAAAATATATTCCCAGTCCTGGATATATAAAACTTAATTTCTCTCATTTCTAACCATGAACAGTTAGACCAATTCTATTAGAATTTTTAATCTGGTTATTTTATTCAGAAATAGGGCTGTGGCATATATTCAAGATAATTGGAGTATTCCTATCATAGAATCATAGAATCCTTAACATTGGAAGAGACCTTTAGAGATCATCTAGTTCAACCTCAATTTGGAGGGTTGTGGAAATTGTGGAGTCTCCTCTGGAGATCTTCAGAACTAGATCATCTCTAAACGTCTCTTCCAACCTTAAGGATTCTATGATTCTATGATCCTGACATTTTGGGAAGAACTTAAACCCTTTCTAACAATTACATTAGAAAAGAATGCTTCTATATTTATTTTTTAAAATATCCTTTTTAAAAAGATCTAATGTCCCAAGAGGCCCAAAACTACAGGTTCTCACTATTTCAGAGCAAGATCTTGAAATCTGGCATAAGATAGACAGTGTGTCAAGCATGCGCTTTTTGCAGTTTTTGAGAGTTCATCAAACTTAACTGAGGGTCAAAAGGAACACGGACCAGAGCCAAAAAATGAAATGGTAGTGACCAGCGTACAGCCGTTGTTCAAGGGAGCTGCCCAGGATCACAGAGTGGCTGAGAGATGTGCAGAACCTGATTCTCCAGGGTGGCACCCATCTGTTTCAGCTGCTTTAGCTGCACATCTGTCTTTCTCTTCCTATGTCATTCACCCCATTCACCTTCAAACCCCTGCAACAGATTAAGCAGAAGTCCTGAGACAGAAGCCTCATTCATTACACAGATACTTGTTTTCATTTAGAGCACATCACCCATTCTGGGTACTGGATAAGGAAGGATCTTGCACCCAGGAAGCAGGAGGTGCCCGTAACGTTTCAGAGACGACATACTCATTATGTGAAAAGAATGGATTAATGTCGTATAGACAGTCTTAATTACAGCATTTCTTAACTTCTGAAAATCTAACTTTGCAAAGCCATGCTTTTATTAACAGACTTACAGAAAAAGTGAAACTGTATCAGGTATTACAGCACATGCCACATGAATCAAAACACATTTTCATCATTCAGAAATGCATGGAAGAGCACTATTTATGTTTGCTTTGCCTTTTGCACTAAAATACTGAAACTGATCTTTCAGCTGTTTTTTTCTAACACTTCACTACCCAGACATAATGGGTATATGGATATTTAAAAAATAAATTAAAAAAAAAAACAAATTGGGTGTTCTGCACACAATCTTTTTCCTTCTCTGAAAGATACGTTATGTGTCTTTTCATTTTCAGAGGTTGCTAACACACAGCTTGATTTACCTCAGACTTTCCCAGAAGCATCAGCAGAAGTGGTCAAACCCAAACATACTTCCAGTACTTTAAAGAATATGTTTATAAAAGCATTAGCAGTAAAGCTTACTGTGTAGCTCTGTAGCAGCTTTTGTCAGGGATACTGAAAAGTTCTAAACATAAGCAAAGATCTAAAACTCTCTAACTCGCTTTACAGATCACAGAAATAAGATGCAAGAAGTTTCACCTGTCTACTCCAAAGTAGGAAAGAAAGTCAAAACATGCATTTTGGATGTGTTTGTTAGTTCACTGGTTGTCCCTTGTTCAGTAAGAGTTGATCCTTTGACATTAAAGGCCTTTCTAGATCAAAGTTTCTTCTTGCTCTGCTCTTATTATCAATTTATATTAATTAACATTTTTTTCCCATAGCTTTGCAATTGTTAGAGACTACCTGTATTGCTGCAGAAAGCTGCAGTACGT
>JAVCKT010097323.1:922-11836 GCA_032273925.1 Rhynchotus rufescens | reverse complement strand
TTTTTTTTTTTTTTTTTTTTTTAATTTTCAAGCCTTTTATTCATTTAATCAGTTTGTTTATTTATTTATTTGGAACAGGATAAATATGAGGGCCAACAACTTCATCCATCAGAGTACTGGCACACAACCCATAGCCTCACTGAAGTCATGGGGATTACACAGATGCTTAAGTGATTTACTAAATCAGAGCATTAAGTGACTCGTTCTTAGTGCTGCCACCGTCTTAGCCTACATAAGAAAAATTAAGTCTGTGTCCTGTTTAGTAGGATTGGACTAATTATGCCTAAATTACTTTGGATTTTCACTATGATAACATTGACACTACTGTGAGTATTTGTTATCTGTGATCTTAAAGTCATAATCTTGTTGTAATTGCTGATAATGTCAGTGGAATGTTAACTGACCAAAAATTACTACCAAAAATGACCTAAATTTAGATTATCTTTTGATTGAATGAAGTAGTAGTGTATCTTGTTTGCTTCTCTTTTCCTGGGGACAAACTTTCTATGTATCAACAGCATTTTTTTTCTCCCTCACAAACATTTTTTCCTTTTTTTTTTTTTTTTTTTTTTTTTTTTTTTAAACTCTGACTTGGACGTTTCAGTCAAGTTTTTTAAAACAAAATTTTACTTCATGCAAGGCCTCTCTTCCTGTCCTCCTGTTGAGGAGAGCTCAAGTAATTAGACTTACAGTTTCTGTGAGCAATTATTCAGTGTTCATATTCTGGAGAATGGCTGAGGATATAACTCTAGGAGTTTTACTTTTTCATATGAGATATTTTCACATTTTCTTTTTTTCCTGTTGTCTTTTTTTTTTTCCACCAAAAGGCTATTTTTACACAGCCTATACAGATTTGAGATGGTAACTCTCTAGGTTTTCCAGTAATACTACAGGTCAGAGAACAGCCCTACTCCTTTCCCATGGCTTCTGCTGCAGATGTGATTGGGGTTCCCACCTGGCCTGTGGCAAGAAAAACACACAGAGTAAGAGGCTCTACCTCTGTGTAAAGTGAGTCTATGTAAAGGGAGCCTTGGAGAGCCAAGGATGTAAAGTTAACGAGCGAGGAGCCAGAGCGGTTGCGGACACAAGCAGGTGCAATTCCCGTGCCCTGGGGGACGTGCAGCCTGCTTGTCCACTTGTGCTGCAAGCGGCCTGGCCCGGAGCTCCTGAACGGCAACGTGGGAGCCGCGCGGCTGCCTCCCTGCTTTTCTCCCCGCTCCAGCACACTTGGGACACTTGCATTTCACACAGCCCACAGCAAACAGTAAACAGTTGTATCTTAACGCAGAGCGAAAACGGAAAATGGTGAAAACGAAAATGACTGCAAATGTGCATCTGATTGGGGCGTTTCAAGGGCTGAAAAGGCTCCCTCATGCAATGTGGTGATTCCTGTCATCTCTCTGTGGCCCTCACAGTCTTATCCCAGTTGCTGTCACTGATGAAATTAATGCCTATTGTGTTTGTGCACATACTTCAGATCAGATGAGGACTTAATGTTCTTCATTTTTTGTTCGTGTGTATTGTAATTGTGCCTGCTATTTTGCATTGAGTGGCACTGAAGGAATATTAAAGAAATCATCATTTGGACTGCTTCCTAGAAGATCATTTTCCATCTGAAAGATTTTGACAATTGAATAAAATCTATGTCAGAATTGATGTGCATGGGTTTTGTTCAGTGCTTGTGTCAGCTCTCTTTGCCCCCACCTCCTTTTAAATAGCAGTCATCGGAAGTGGCACTTTGATTAAAGACGTTATGATATTCTAATTTTCATGGTCATTATGGGACTCCAGAAGGGCCGTGAGAATCAGATGCTGCCTCAGTAGTACTTAGCAAAGCCGTGATAGTTCTAATAATTTTTAATTTCTAAGATTTTTAAAAGTACATGAGGTAACTGTGAACTAATACAGTGTACTCTTTGTATTGAAGCTTGGAGTGCTGTGCTTCCCAAGGATGAAAATTAGCCAGGAGAACTAGAGCATATTAAAACTTTATTGAGACCTTGCACTGCTGGACTTCTAGCTAAGCTTTTCTGCGAAATAGAAATGGGGCTGTTTAATGTCTTGGCTTCCTAGATCTGTGAGGAGAGGCAAGTGACAGAGGATTGAGATAGATACTGAGCACCATAGGAGTTAAGAGTGTTCAGAATTTAAGTTCTGTGTTTGAGCTTATTCTCCAGGTAGCAGCCTAGCCAGACTAGTGGGTTTTTTATTATTTTTATTTTATTGCAAGCTCTCTCTTAATCCTTGGGAAGTTGTTCTGCTGAGCAGCTCCAAGGCAATTCAGGAGGGCCCTAGGGCATGTGGGAAGTGAAACAGGCAGCACACGCTTAGTGACAAAGCTGCAGTTCCCCGTTTCGGGGAGGTGCTCGTGGTGGTGGTTGGTGAGATGGCTTCTCCTTTCTCAGGCTCCAAGCTCCCTCCCCAGCGTGGCTGCACGCACCTTGCTGCGCGACAGCCCGGCTGCATCAACGCGGGGTCAAGGTTTGCTTCCCGGCCACGTTCTGCCCTTAGGTGTGAGTGGCCACTCCTCAGGGTGAGGACCCGTGTCCCAGACAAGTGCCATAACCAGCAACTTCAAGGGAGGCAGCGCCCTTCATCAGTCTGCAGTTGTGTTTGGAAAGAAAGTGCCAATAATTGTGTCTTGTCAGGACCTGGCTTTGTAAATGGGAGCTTGTTTTCTGCGAGCACGTTCCCCCTCCGGCAGGTCAAGGGTGGAACAGAACAGGGTTGGTGCAGGAACCAAGCTGGAAGGCAGAGAGCTGAAGGCAAGACAAACCTCCAAGGTTACGTGCAAGCTGAAGACCTGAAGGACTTGCATTTTGGTAGCACAAGTCCCTCTCCGGGTGTTGCTTGTAGCACATCTCTTAAATGGCACATTTTGAAGTAAAAATGGTTGGGCAACAGCAGCTCTTTTTACTACTTTACTGATCTTGCTATTTTGTGAAGCAATGTTAAGATTAGAGATAGTAGGAGAACAGAGAAGTTGATCTTATTTTTGTGTGGTAAAATTATGAAAGAAGCTCTTGCTTTTCGTAAGGAAGTTTTCCCACTACCACTCTAGATAAATGAAGACGGTTTACCCAAACTTAAAAATTGCAGGGGAACGCTGTCTCCAGGAAGCCATATCTTTTATACATACAGCATATATAGTATACAGCAAAGTATAGTATACAGCAAAGTCCTCTGTGTAGTTGTAGCAGAAGTTAAATGATACCGGCTAAGCCTGAGGGACGTTGCTTTCAAATCAGGATGGGTGCCTCGTCTCAGGCATTGAAGTTTAACTCTGGAGTGAGGTAGCACAAATAGATACATTAGGTACATGGAGGCTGCGCTTAATAACCCTCGGGTTATTTAATCAAATATATGTGCATAAGTCGTGCTTAATTGTTGCTGGTATTTGGCTGCCTCCCTAAAGATGCAGATGAAGTCCCTTGAAGCTCCTGTTAATTTTGGGTGTCAGCTGGAAATTTGTATATTGTAGTTTCTGACACTAAGGCAGTCTGGAAAGAATTTAGTACGGGGAGAATCTGCATTCACTGCTGGTCCTTATTACCCCCTCTACCCCAATATACAAAGCACCTCATAAACTGAGATCTCTTAGTATTTTTAGTAGTTGAATATTAGTTACTATTGGTCACTATTTGGATTAATAGATTAGAAGCTTTCTGTGGAAAGTTGCCTAGCATATATATATTTTTTTAATTGACCCATTACAGCTGAATGTGAATTTTCTATTAGCCTTATGCAATGCAGTCTGCAATTCAATACTTACATATGTAGCTATTTTAAAAATGTAACCATATATATCTGAGGCAATCCTAAAAAGTCAAGTATGTGTCAGATAGAAAATGTTAAAGATTTAAAGAGTTGATTTGAAAGCATTTTAAAAATCTCATTTCAAGTAGCTATGAAGTTTAACAAGCTTGCAGTATGATTATAAAAGTTTTTGTTTTAATTTGAACATCTTGAGAATTATAGAATAATCAGTTCTGATAGTTTACTACAATTGGAAAGAAAGAATTTATCACATTATTTTAAGATAAACATTTACATATATTTCTAAGCTGTGTATGTATAGTAGGAGGTGGTTATGCTTTCCTATCTTTGCACCTAGGTGTTTTGGTAGTTGCTGGGCCTTGGAATCTACTGTGACTTTTTCTTCCTATTACATAATACGCTTATAACCCTTACATAAAAATGCTCATTAAATGAGAAGTTTATTTTCCTCTTGGTGCTCTATTTTCAGACTCTGTTCTTGCTAAAAGAAAAATCTAGCCATAGTTAAACATTTTATTATAATTATTTCAAGTGATCTACTTAAGATTTACAAAGTAACATTCGTTTTTCAGAATGTCTTAGTCGTGTTAGATAAAGTAGGCCCAAATGTCAAGGATTTTGACATTCCAATTACAAAGAAGCATGACTTTTCAAGAGAAAAGATTATTCTTCTTTAATCATTGTTCTGTTGACTTGAATTTACACTGTAAAGATGTCTGGGATAAGAAAAGGGAAAATACTTTCTTCTTTTCTTCATTTCACTTTTGTCACATAGTATCTGTTTTTTTTCCCTGCTGTAGCGCACTGTTCAATGCAGACATAAGAAATGAAGCAGCTCATGCTAGTGTGATTTTAAATTTGAAACTAGCTCCCTATGCTTAGGTGGAATCTCTCCATTGGAGCACGTATCCAAATGCTAAGAGAAGAGTAACTATTTTGGAAGGCATTTAACTGTGTGGTGGTATTTGCAGTTGACGTTTCCTCTTGAGCTTGTGAAAACCTCATGAGAACACGAAGACCTTGCCCGGTCCGGGTCCCAGGGCTGCTTAGGAGCCCCGTGGCCCCCGTGTTCCTGTTACGTGAGTGAACAGAGCGCAGGCTGGTGGAGCTCGGCGTGCAAACGCATCGAGGGCTCCCAGGAGTCGCTCCCCGAGGTTGAGTCAAGCTTAGTGTGCTTGGGTCTGGAGCCGGCTTTGCTGCAGCTGGCTCAGCTGGCTGTAGGGTGTTCTCTTCTGCGTAGCCGTGTCCTTGCTTCTAAGAGTCCATGGAGTTCTGAGTAGTTGTTGAAAATGCTGCGTGGGGGCACTTTGGGAAAGGGGGATTATTCCATAATCGCAAGCAGAGAACACAGAGGAGGCTTCTTAATCTTTCTCTTTCCAATGCACAGTGACCCACTGATAACTTTGCACCAGTTCCCTTTGTACTTGATAGAAACATGTGCAGGGGTATTACAGATAAAATATTCAGTGAGCTCCTCTTTGGAGTCCTTGACATTTAGAAGCAAAATTCCTATCACAGAGAAGTCTGGCTAGAGGAACACAGCAAAACCCATCACTAGAGGAGGTTTCCTCTGCTAGAGGAGGTTACGGGCCTGACGTGAGGCACGTAAAGAGTAAGACTTTCAGAACGTGCTTTAGTGGGCTGAAGTACCCGATTACATTCCACTAAGGGAAAGTAACAAAGCAAATAAAAGTTGCATAGAGTGTGGGTCATTTTCCTTTCTCTTTGAAAGAAAAAAAATATATCTATATCTGTGGGAAAATAACCTTCAGAAGCACCAAAGGTTGATAAAAGGGAGACTGTTTTGCTCTCCTGTTTCAGAACTTCCAGCTATAAGGCTGGAAGGCATGTTCAGGTTTTATATCTGAATGCAAAATCCTCAGAAGAACACCTCTAGCTAAAATCTCTGCTTACACACAGCACACGTGAAAGGAGTTCTGTTCGTATTTGAAATACATAAAAGAAGTACAACTACTGGCAGTTTATAGTAAAAGTAATTTAGCTATTGTATACCTTTACTACATGAACATTGTTTGCAGTTGTGCATTGCTGTGCGGTCTGTGTCACAGAACTGCCTTGTGATCAAAAGCCAGTTGTTTACAGAAAGATCGAATAAAGGATTTAGACACTAAAAATAGGATTTATGCAGAATTTAGCTGGCAGAATCTGAAGCCACCATGAATACTTCTGCTTTCTCTCTGTCACCAACCTTGAAATCCTTAAATTCTGCTTTTTTTGTTGTTGTTGTTAAAGACTCCCAGTAGCTTTAAGCACACCGATTTCTTCACTGTTTCCTTGCCTCCTTAGCTAGATGTTAAACTATATGTAACCCTGATCAGGATCTATCAGTGAAGCTCCTCAGTCCTCCAAGGACCGTCAAGAAGTATTGAACGTGTGCTGGAAGGACTGGGGCCTCCCTACATTCACGTAGCTGCTGCCCACTGTGACAAAGATGGTTTCAGCCTATGTTTTTAGAAGCACGAAGCCCCTGTGCGCAGAATTACCCTCTAACCTCTGGGAGGAGAGCGGTACGGCAGGACGGAGTTTGGGATTTCCGTGCACGTGTGGAGCCTTCCCAGGCCTGGCTGCCCGTGACTGCGCTCCAAGGCGGAGGCCATCGGGCACCCCCTGTGCAGGGTCCCCTTGCACCCTCGGGCAGGGTCCCCCGTGCAGGGTCCGCCTGCTCTGAGCTACTCCCATGGGGGTGGGTGGGAGGCCGTGTAGTCAGGATTACACTCCCTGCCCAGCCCCTGCAGGCCTTCTCTTGAGGCTAGTCTGGGGGGCGTTGGATCATTTTAAAGCAGTAGGTTTAAACTAACTGAAATTACCTCAGTGTGAGGTACCTGTGACTGTGATAAGTTACCCTCTCTGTGTCAGCCTTTGTGCAAGTCAGACATCCCACATGTTGTGACCATTCCCCTCATCTCCTGTGCTCCATGTGCCCCTCTCCAAACTCTGTTCACCACCTGAATTCTCTCCTGAATGAGATACTGCACAAATGAACGCTCTGTGGGTAGTGTTAGGCCTATGTGATTTTCTTTTTTTTTAGTAGTGTTCTGCTCTAAATCTCTGTTTAAAGCCTTGGGAGGCCTGTAGAAAAAGGTGGGCAGTGCTTTACTAGGATTATTAATTAGGATTAAGTCCCTAACATCTCAGTCCTCTGTGCAGTCTGTAAAAGATCCAGACGGGAACTGAAAACAAAAATAGCCCAGTTCAATGATACTGCGCATCCAGCAACAAGTGTCTGCTCCTTTTTACAGCTTTTTTTTTGTGGTTTGTGGGGTTTTTGTTTTCTCTGTTTTTAGATTTATTGAGAGCATTCAGAGCCACAAAGTCCATGGACTTGTTTAGCCTGCTGCAGTCACCACGTGTTCTAAATGAATATCTCAGCTAACTTCTCTCTCTGTTTAACTTAACCTTAAACAACACTTAGGCTTTTGAATTATATATAGGAACCTCTTTAGAGTTCCCTAGAGCTCGGTCTCTTGGCAGTGATTTTCCCCCTGAAACCCCAGTAAAATACAAAGCTGTAGAATATCTGAGTGATCTACCTGCTCCAGTAAAATGCACTGGGTTATATTTTAATGGTATGGAATTTGAGCAGCAATTGTTATATTTGTGCTATTATGTATTGGGCAGTCAGTCTCTTTGCTAACTAAATGATTTGAGATAATACTGCTAATAACACTGCTGGTAAACCGTTATGTAAAAACTGTAGGTAGCTTACAGCTACTTTTAGGAAAAATCATATTTTAAATTGGCAAAGAAAAGTTTACTTTTGAGAGAAAAAAACAGCTAAACTAAAACACTGAAGTTTCTTTCTCCTTTCATTTCATTCAACCTTTCATTCTGATGCATCACCTTGAGTTTAGGTATTGCTTACCAAAAACTTTAAGAACAGTAAGTTGATGGAAAACTAACACTCCTGTTCAGTGATTTGCAGGACATTGTATTCTTACACACTGCACAAATGAAAACTCTGTCTGTTCATTTGGAATACATGTGCTTCCCTATCTTAACCCTAAAGAAAAATAAGTACCACAAAGTGCTTATGGCAGGACACCAGCAAAGCTAGGAGAGATTTGTCAGCTCTGGAGTGTAAAGCTCCCGGTTGAGCCAGCTGCTTGTCCAACAGGGACGGCTGGTCCTGTGGTTGGAGGCTCCTTCTTTATAGGTTTGAAGGACTGGTGGTGTCAGCAGGCAGGTTTTCAGAAGAAGGCAGAATCTGAACTATTTCCCGTAGAAAGAAGCATTTCACCTTAAATGCTTTCATAACAGATCCTGTGCCAGAGCCGCAGTGCTGCAGAGCCCGGCCTGCACAGGGCTGTGCTCTGATATCAGAAGCGAAGTCTGGAAGTTGCTTTCGAAGGTTCCCTGATGCAAACCCCACCCTTAGACCACAAAGTTATTTCCAGACTTCTTATCGAAAAGATGAGTAATGGATCTTTGGACAGCACTCACTTGAATAAGTTCACGCGTTGCAGATAACAAAGAAACTCTTGTCCTCAAGAACATGCAATCCAAATTATATGTTAGTCATGAGGAGATGGCAAAAACAGAGAATTTGGCTTTTTGAGGAGAGCACAGCTCAAAATACAAACTTTGTAGGGTTGTTTACAAGTGAAGCATTGGTGCCTTGAATTTCTCCTGCTATCGCTGTACCTCTGCTTTTATCCTTCCTCATTATCCTTGTTGGTGCCTCTATGCTTGAAGCTGGCATTTCTCCTCGCCATAGTGCTCCAGTCTTTGTTTTTCTCTACAAAACTGCACAGAACTCTGCTGCTGAAATAATAGCAAAGAGGGGAGTGTTCTGCAATTCACAGCAGGTTTCTTTGAAAAGGGAAAGGAGAAGGGTGGAGAAATCTGAAGAACCAAGACCATATGCGCTAGGGTGGCATGGGATGGGCATGAGGTAGGACATAAGATAAGATGGCCCAGGTTATTACCATCCATGACCAGCTCTTCTGCCGAAGGAGAGGACCCTGCAATGCTTGCAAGTCTGCTGCAGAACCAGTCACCAACCTGACGTTTTAATGTCATCTCATGGCCAAGAACCTGAAGTGGCTGCTGGTTGACCTGCTTGCAAGGCTTCATTATTCTGTCCTAGCCCTGTTTACTAAGCTGCTGTAGCTTAGTAAATGTAATTCAATGATCTACTTCGCTTTTTTTAGTAGACAAAATTTTTCTAAAGAAGTTATGGGGGGCGTCCAACCTGTTTTTGTCGCAACGCATGCAGATGGTGAGTTACTGTGTGTGGCTGCCAGGCTCTTGCCTGTTGTGCATAGCTTTGCAGGCCGTCGTGTTAGCCCGACTCTTGAATAAGTTGAACTTGCTGCTGCGGAAGAAGTAGAGGCTTTTGCTGAGGCTGGTGTCACTGATCACCTTGGAGCCCCTTTGCGTGCCCAGCTCAGCCTGCGGCGTCAGCAAACTCCTCCTCGGGGAGACCCGTTACCTGCTGCCTGTGAGTCGGAGCTGCCTCCATCCTCGGCTCTCTGGGGAGCGTCCTGTGCCCGCCACACTCGTGGGCAGCAAGGAAACCAGGAACGCCTCTCCCCGCATGTTCCCTGGCCCTGCTGCATCCGTGAGTATCCTCGTTCCTCTGGGGAATCGAGTTGGACCACGGCGCTAGGTAAAGAGGTGGCAAAGGCCTCCATAACAGTAACGGTTATCGTGGAATGGACTGTGAAACAACCAAAGCAGGGCTAAAAAAACAGGTCTGTGTTCTGGGCACAAGTTATGTTTGCAATGTGTTTTCCCCCAATTTTCTGCTTAAGGCTTCTGTTCTGACTTGCTCTTTTGCTCTTCCTTTTAACTTGTTTTCTTGACTTCATGGTGAGTAGAGATTTCATTGGTTTGTTTTAATGAAACAGCACCTATTCCATATGCCTACGTTCCGATTGCTTTATTGTGACAGGTAGTGCATTAATTACTGCATTAATCTCCTTAGTATTTCAAACTAGCACTTTGAAACAACGTGCGTAAGCTGTGGTGCCTGTAGAGCTATGGATAAAATGCCTCATATTTCATGGAGAGTGACAGGGAGTTCAGTGGCAACAGCAACAAGCAGCAGCAGAGAGTCCGAAGTTTTCCAAACACCTTGAAAAATAGTGTTGTGTCCCTTCCTTCTGCGGCTATTAACGTTAGATGCTCTAGTTTACTGAAAAGCTGGCACTTGGCAGAAACTGAAAGCCTGTCCTGAGGGGACCCATTCCCTGCTTACCCACAGGCTGAGGAATTCTTCAGACTTCGTGTATTTACATTCATCCTTGTCCTAAGAATTCCTAACGTGCTGTAGGTAACCGCCACTTCCCATGAGTGGCGAATCTCACATTCGTTTGAGTCTCGGCTGTTACTCCTGCCAATATGCTGGAAGAGCAATCCTTACAAATTGCTTTTTAAATCAGTATTCTGGAGCTAAGGAAAAAGGGTGACATTTTTGCAGGGCTCGAGTCTTTCCACCCTTAGCCCTGTGCTGTGGAAGATCTGTGAACACTTTGAGAAAGGCAACCCTCAAGCCAAAGCCAAGCCCCAGTCTCCCGAGGCTCTGCAATGCCCCAATACCAAAATCTGAAGAAACCTCTAGAGAATAAAGATGTGAAGGTGCCACTTTTGGTGTAACAG
The DNA here is from genome assembly GCA_032273925.1 of Rhynchotus rufescens. Lineage (NCBI taxonomy): Eukaryota > Metazoa > Chordata > Aves > Tinamiformes > Tinamidae > Rhynchotus > Rhynchotus rufescens. The sequence goes on along the minus strand of JAVCKT010097323.1, from coordinate 1,438 downwards.
TAAAATACAACTTACAGCTCTCAGTTCCTAGCTGTGAATGCCTAATCAAAGGCAGAAGACCAGCTGTGTAAGTCTCCTGTAGAAATGACTGAAATAGGCAGCGCTCAAACAAATGGGGCTGTAGTTAAAGCTGTTACATCCTCTTAGACTGAGCCATCTTGTCCTCAAAATGACACTAAAGGATTATTGTCCTTCTGACTGATGAATGAGCAAAGCAAACTTTCCTATTTTTTCATCCTTTGCTTTGGAATAAATTATCCTTTTTGCCTTTAGTAAGAATAATTAAGAATATATCTTCCTTTTGCTTTTTACAGGAGTGTGGCTACATGTTTTATTATAAACAGAAAATAATAATAAAAAAAAAAAAGGAACAGTGCCATACCTGTATGGGTATTTTTGGCAAGCTCTTCATATATTGTGCACAGAATTCTGATAACACCGAGAATGTAATTTGCTGGGATTAAAAAATGAACTAGATCCAATCTTGTTGAAATAAAAGGAAGCAGAGATTTACTG